>VMDR010001183.1:0-141981 GCA_007922815.1 Macrotus californicus
CTCTAGCAATAAAGAAAAAAACATAGAAAATGCTCTCAAACACGAAAATAGAGACATAACTTTAGTCACTGAGAAAGTAAAAGAGAGAAAGAAAGACTTCAGTGGAACACACTTTCTAACAATGCTTTTGGACAATTTTCTAGGAAAAAAACAACTTATCAAAACTGATTTACAAAGTTCTGGAAATTTTTAACAGACCTAGCTTAGACCATTGAGGAAATTTTAAAATGTACTGTCACACCCATCAAAAAACACCCACTAAACTCCACCAGAAATTTACAAGCAATTGGAAGAAATTATTCTAATGTTATACAAACCTTCCCTAAAAAAAAAAAAGTCCTATCTATTTTGTGATACCAAAACATGAGACAAAAAAATTATGAGTCCATCTAATCTCTTCTATAAATGTAGTTGTAAAAGTCCTAAATAAAGTATGAACAATCAGAAGCCAGCTATGTATATTTAAAGAATACATTATGACTCAGTTGGGTTTATCCCAGGAATATGAGAGTGATTTAACATTAGAAAATCTACTAGCACAATTTGCATAATCACAGATTAGAGGAGAAAGCATATCCCAGTAGGCACAGAAATACATTTCAATAAAACTCAATACCCATTCATGATTTTTAAAAAATTTGGTAAACTAGAAATACAGGTAAATTTTTCTTGAAACCAACAAAAAGTGGAAAACAGGAGCATTTCTTATAAAATAAGCAAAGAAATGAAGTTGCTCACTATTGCTGCCTTTAGTTGATATTGTACCAGAGGTCCTAGCCATACCTATAAGACAAGAAATATAAATAAAAATAAAATTAGTAGTAAGCAAAACTGTCATCAGCTACAGCCTTATGATTGTCTATTTAAAAAGCAAAAAAAACACAACTCTCTTCTCTGCACGACCAACCATAGACAGAAGCAGTGTTTGGACATTGCCCTGTAGGTACCAGGGTAAAGAGACATAGGAGCCACACAATCCCAGCTACAGGGCACAATGGCCTAATAGGAAGAGAAATGCCTCTCCTTACAGTCTGGACACAGTCCAGTTCTGGCCTTGTTACTTACCGTCCAAGTGACAAGTTCCTTCCTGAGCTTCAGTTTTCCTTGTAGAGTTGGGATGTAACTACAGAATGAGATTGTAAATCTCATGTGAAAGTTAAATGACACCATTTGTAAGGCTCTCAGCCTAGGGCCTGATACATAGTAAGCACTCGATACATGTTAGCCATAATAGTAATTACTTTTAGGCTTTTGGATTCAGACTCTGCTCTTCTCTGGCCATTATTCATCCATAGGACAAATGCTATACGGCCTTTACTGCATGCCGGAGCTGGTGCCTGGGCGCCGAGGTGCAACCGACTGTGTCGGAAGAGGGTCCTGCTCTCTTGGAGCTTAAGGACAAGAGGCACAAGTGTGTGAGCTGTGCAGTCACTAAAGGGGACTGCAGCAATCCCTACAAAAACAGAACCACCAAGGTCTAGGCCCCGCCTGCCTTCCCAGTGACCAATGTCTCTGTAGGCAGATCCCCTCAAGTCCTCAGAAATTCTGCTCCAGGAGCTCGTGAAGAGCTTGGTCTTGTGCCACCTGTCCTCTGAGGATGGGCAGAGGAAGCTGTCCTGAAAACAACTGAATCCTGGCTTCCCAGCCGCAGCTCAGCAGCAAACTAGCCTCTGGGTTTTAATGAGCTGCCCTGGGTTAGAAACAGGACGTGGCTGTGGCTGGCTCAGAACCCTGAAGATCTTATTAAAGAATCATCTCCCTCGTACTTTGGGCTAAAATGCTCTTTCCAACCGAGGATCAAAGCAAACTTGACAAACGTTCTCTCATTAATCTCCCCATCCCCCTGGGGCCGGAGCAGATCTGTAGCTTCTCTCTGGCTCTCCAAGCAGGGGAGCTGGTGGGAAGAGCTCTTGCCAGTCAGATGCGGAGCGGAGACCGGGACCCAGGCATCCTAGCTGCAGCTATGCCGCGTGTCACCCCCACCCCCAGCCCGCGCCCCCAGTGCTGTTTCAGGAAGAAGGAAAACATCTCATTAGGCAAACAGTCTGCCTCGCCGGCCCTCAGGAAGTGGAGAGGAGAGGACTGTAAAGGTTACACACGCGCGCTGCCAGTGCCCTTTTTAATTTCCTGCTCAGAATGTTAGGCGGCTCTGTCGCTCCTCCTCAGCTGAAACCCTCCCTGTGGGGAGCTGGGGCTGCCATTAAAGTCAGCCAATGTAGACCCAGACTGTGGGGGCCCAGCACCCTCCGTCTTCACCCAGAGAGTGCTGGGCCCCACAAGAGTCTGGTTCCCTGGGGATGGGGGGAATGCGAGGGTGGGAGAGAGGAACTCTCTCAGTGCTGAAAATTAGGTACAGTCCATATATCCGAAAGTGTTTGCAGACTGCATTATGCCAGTTACATAAAAGAGATTGCAATTATTAGACAACATGAGGGACCGTTACAACAATGTGATCGGGAACGCAGTATATAGTATCATTCATTGTAAGGCAGTACCGGCCTCTGCAGTCAGGCTGCCTGGGTTGGAACCGAGCTTCATCACTAGCACTGGGATCTTGGGAAAGTTGCTCAGCCCTCTGTGTCTCACTTTTCCCATTGAAAAATGAATATGAGAATAGTATCTGTCTTGTAGGATTGTGAGATAGCAGTGAAGGGAGATCGGGCTCGTAAGGTGCTTAAAACAGCCCCTCACATGGCAGGTACGCAGCTGCAGTCCAGCTGCTGGAACAAGAAAAAAATTATACATATGTAAAAAGATTATTATTGGTTGATGTCTTGTTTTGTGTAGGGAGAAATTAAGTTTGGGTGTGGGGAACAGGAGTTTCAAATCAGCTCAATTCTACTTCATTCCTGAAAGAAAATGTGAGTCGTTTGCTGAAGTATTAGGTAGAAATTCTACTTTTTTTTTTTCTTTTTTCTGAATGACCTTGGTCCTGTCAGTGGGACTTAGTCTTGCCTGAGAAAGCACTCGTCTGTTCCTGTCCCCCAGGAGCAGCCCCTGTCCCTTACCCCTGGTTAATATATCCCTAGGGTTGGGCTGGACTTTTCCAGGAGGTCTGTGACTCCTGCATTCCGAAAATTCCGTCTCTGCCCTTGGTAGGCGGGCTTGAAGGAGAAACGAAAAGGAAAAAAAAACAGGGAGAGAGGTCTGAGGGGACTGCAAGCGAGAAATAAGCAAGTAAGTGTTTGCAATTATTGCCAGGTCAACATTAGGAAATCTGCCCGGCTCACTCTCTACATCAACACATTAAAGGAGAAGCACTGTGTGATCATCTCAGCCGTGCCAAAAAAGCATCTGACAAAATGTAACGCCCATTCCTGATGGATAGTGAAGGGTGAGGAACTAAATATAGAAGAGCTAAAAATAGAAAGGAACTGTCATTATTTGCAAACTATACCATCATTTAATTGAAAAACCTAAGAGAATCAATGACAGTCTATTGGAACTAATAAGGGAGGTCAGTGATGTGGCCAGACGCAAGAGCTGCATACAGAAGTCAGCAGCTTTCCTATGGGCTGGCAAAAATGAAGTAGACAATGCAATTTTTAAAAGAGTCTATTTGCCCTGACTGGTGTGCCTCAGTGGACTGAGTGCCGGCCTGTGGACTGAAAGGTTGCTGGTTCGATTCCCAGTCAGGGCACAGGCCTGGGTTGCGGGCCAGGTCCCCATGTGGGGGCCTGTGCAAAGAGGCAACCGATCGATGTGTCTCTCGCACATCGATGATTCTCTCCCTCTCTTTCTCCCTCCCTCCCCCTCTCTCTGAAAGTAAAAATAAAATCTTAAAAAAATAAATAAATAAAAAGAGCCTATTCACAATATAATAAAGACTATACCATAACTAGTAATAAGCCTATCAAGAAATATACAAAACTCAAGTGAAGAAAACTATAAAATTTTACTGAGGATTATAAAGTTGTGAATAATGAAAAGAGATGCTAGATGGGAAGACTTGATATTATAAAGATGCCAATTCTCCCCGTGTTAATCTATAATTCAAAGTACTCCTAATTAAAAGCTTTGCAGGATTTTTCATAGAGTTCTGTAAACTGATTCTAAAATCTTATGCCAGACAAGATGCCCAAGTATAGCCATGAAAAAGAAAAACGAGGTGAGATATGATAGAATCACAGTAATTACAACAGCGAGTTACTGGAAAAGGAATAGGCACATCAGCAGAACAGAATGGAGAATCTAAAAACAAATTCATGTTTATAGGAGAATCTAAAGATTTTGTTTATTTATTTTAGAGAGAGGGAAAGAGAGGGAGAAAAACATCGATGCATGAGAAAAAAATCGACTGGTTGCCTCTCACATGCCTCCACCTGGGGACCTGGCCCCCAACATGGCAACCCAGGCATGTACCATGACTGGGAATCCAACTGGCGATCCTTAGGTTTGTGGGACGACACCCAGCCCACTGAGCCACACCAGTCAGGGCTTAGGAGGGTTTAGTTATGTGAAATGCAGTGTTGGAAATTGGTGGAGAAAGGATACACTGTTTAGTAAATGATCTTGAGACTACTGCTTACCATTTGGAAATTTAAAAACCTCACATCATTTACAATAAAATAAATTCTATTTGGATAAAGACCTAAATTGAAAAAAGAATGCGTAATAGGCAAAAATATAAAAGTGTTTACTAGCTGGGGGAAGCAATGTCTTCTCAAATATGACATAAAAACCATAAGAGAAAATGTGACACATTTGACCATTTAGAAATTAAAAATTTCAATATGGTCAGGGTAGGATTTTTTCTAAGAATGCATGGTTGGTTTAATACCAGGAATAAGATCAAATAATTAACCACATCAACGAAATAAAGGGGAAGAAACACATGTCAGGAGAGGCTGAAAGAACATTAGGCAAAATTTTAGACCTTCCTAGTCACAACTCTAAGTAAAATAAGAATAGAAGAAATTAATAGTGTGATAATGACTATATATGTCAAACTAATTTCTCAATAGTGAAGCACTAAAGCCATTTCCTTTAAAATCAAGAATGAGGCAGTTCTTGATTATTATCAAGATTATTATTTTGAAGTGTATTATTCAAACTTGTGGAAGTTCTAGGGATTACAATAGAAATAAAATATTTGGTATAAATATAGGGAAAAAAGGTAAAAAATTATTTTTCTTTTCTGATATATAATTACATACTCAGAAAACCCAATAAGCCCTAATTTAAAAAAAAGTTGGGCCCTGGCTGGTGTACCTCAATGGATTGAGTGCAGGCTGAGAACCAAAGGGTTGCCAGTTCGATTCCCAGTCAGGGCACATGCCTGGGTTGTGGGCCAGGTCCCGAGTGGGGGCCACGTGAGAGGCAATCACACATTGGTATTTCTCTCCCTCTCTTCCCCTCTTTCTAAAAACAAATAAATAAAATCTTTTTTAAAATAAGTAAAATTAAAAATGGGAATTAATAAGAGAGTTTGAGAGCAGTAGTGTTTCTCTGCTTGCAGTTACCACCTGGAAATGGAGGTGGGGGAAGCTGTTGGGTTCGCAAGAGTGAGTAAGTCTATAAAGCACTTAGGAATTATATTAAAAGGGCAGTTGCAGAGCATATCTAAAGAGAAAGAAACTATAAAATCTTATTGAGGAACATAAAAAAATCTGAACAAATAAAAAGACAATAGCCATGTTTTTGCATGAAAAAGTTTAATATAAAATAAATATGTAAGTGTAATATAATTCCAATTACAATTCTAGTAAAGTCTTTGTGGGGGAGAGGGATGTTCTGGATTGGGAATGGAATTGATAAAAATTTTCTTAGAGTCTGTCCTGGCTGATGTGGCTCAGTGGATTGAGCAATGGCCTGTGAACCAAAGGGTTGCTGGTTCGATTCCCAGTCAGGGCACATACCTGGGCTGTGGGAGAAGTCCCCAGTAGGGGGCGCGTGAGAGGCAACCACACATTGATGTTTCTCTACCTCTCTTTCTCCCTCCTTTCCCCTCCCTCTAAAAAGAAATAAAATATTTTTTAAAAATATTTTCTTAGAATCAAATAGTATAATAAATGCCTGAGAATAACCAAGAAAATCACGAAAAAGGACTAGTGGGGGGAGGTCTGGCCTTCCTAGATGAAAAGCACACTGTGAAGGATGGAATGGAAACAGTGTGGCGTTAGCACAGGAGTAGGCAGATTAGTGGGACCTAACAGAAAACCTGGTGATAGGTCTCTTGAAAAAAAAAGTCATTTGGGCACGACAAATGTAGTATTTTAAGAGAGAAGGAGATATTTATTAATAATTGGCGCTGGCACCAATATTCTTATTCTCTTAAGGTATAAAATGGGGTGGGGGTGGAAGGAGGCCTGGAGTGCTAGGCTGGAGGGCCCCTGGGCAGTCCTGGGGTCAGATTGGTCCTCATATCCACTGTGTCTCTGCCCAGGTGTTGCCATGGTGATGGCGGTAGAGGACAGCAAGGTGCAGGTTGTGGTTCGTGTTCGGCCCCCCACCCCACGGGAGCTGGAGAGCCAGAAGCGGCCTGTGATTCAGGTGGTGGACGAGCGGGTGCTCGTGTTTGACCCTGAGGAGCCCGGAGGGGCCTTCCTTGGCCTGAAATGGGGCAGCATCCATGACGGCCCCAAGAAGAAGGGCAAAGACCTGACGTTTGTCTTTGACCGGGTCTTTGGTGAGACGGCTACCCAACAGGACGTGTTCCAGCACACCACCCATGGCGTCCTGGACAGCTTCCTCCAGGGCTACAACTGCTCAGGTGAGACTCTGGACAATGAGGAGGAAGAGCCCTGGCTGGTAGCTGCCTCGCCTCCCTGCTTCTTCTCACACTTTTATGCATCTTCTGACAGGTGTCCACCTTCCCCTAGGCTGGGCACTTGTTGAGGAGGCCTCTGGCCCTCGCATTCTCTGTGGGTCCCCCGTTCATTCTCCTCCTGTGTGGGAGGCACTCTCCTGGGCCGTGGGATACAGCAGCGGATCAGACACGGTTTCTGGCCTCTTGATGCTTCCAGTCTGGAGTGGGGGAGAAGACACTAGTTGAATCACACCCACAAGTGTGTGCGTATAGACTGAGGGGAGGGAGGCGAGGGAAAGAGCCATGAGCCCTCAACAGAGGAAGCCACCTAGACTGGAGAAGGCATCCCAGAGGAAGGGAGATGCCTCAGCCTCCATGGAGACCCCATTGCCCATGAAATCGCAGACCTATGGGAAAGCCAGGACACAGACGTGGAGAACCCAAGCTGCTATGCAAACGTGGGGGATGTGGGTAGCTCGGAGCAGTGGGACTGTGCAGATGGGAGTCACAGGAAGGGGCTTGGGGAGGGAAGGGCAAGCTGGGTGGAAGTGCACAGGGGGAGTCACTAGACAAGCTGGGTCTGGCCCTGCCACCACCCTACTCCCCACTCTGTCCTCTGCAGTGTTTGCCTATGGGGCCACCGGGGCAGGAAAGACACACACCATGCTGGGAAGAGAGGGGGACCCCGGCATCATGTACCTGACCACTATGGAACTGTATAGGCGTCTGGAGGCCTGCCAGGAGGAGAAGCGATTTGAGGTGCTCATCAGCTACCAGGAGGTAGGACTGTCCCCTCCTGGGACTGGGCGGCCCCATCCCTCGTTCTCACAAGCACCTCCGAAAGGAGGGGCATGGAGCAAGTAGTGGGTGAGGGTGGTAGGAAGGGGGCAGGTGGGGGCCCAGCGAGAGCCCAGAGGGCAGAAACAGCTCAGAGAGGCACTCCTAGTGAACTAAACCTGCTCTTGTCACTTAACATCATCCTGCAAAGTGCCACTCGTGTGGCGCTATCTGGTCGTGTTTCCCCTGCCCAGCAGTGCAGCCTTCCAGCCCTGAGGGGAGAGGTTTCCTGGCGGGCCCTGTCCCTCAGATCTCTCCCTTGCTTCCATTCTCCTCAGGTGTACAATGAGCAGATCCACGACCTCCTGGAGCCCAAGGGACCCCTTGCCATCCGTGAGGACCCCGACAAGGGGGTGGTAGTGCAAGGACTTTCCTTCCACCAGGTTCGAGGTTGGGCTCGGGTGGCAGGAGGCGCCTCTCTGGTCCTCCAGTTTCCCTCACCAGGCAGTTCAGGGACGCCCTGAATCCCACAGCAGCGCTGGTGATGTGGGTTCCGCAGAGCAGCCCTGCTGTTGGGGGGTGTCCTGGTCGGGGAAGCCACAGCTCCCTTCCCGGTCTTCTCTGTAGCCAAGTTCAGCCGAGCAGCTGCTGGAGATGCTGACCAGGGGCAACCGTAACCGCACGCAGCACCCCACTGATGCCAACGCCACGTCCTCCCGCTCCCACGCCATCTTCCAGGTGAGGGGTGGGGCCTCAGGGCCTGCAGACGGGGCTTCCGATGCTGGGTGCCGGCTCACCCCTGCCCTCTGCCCGCAGATCTTCGTGAAGCAGCAGGACCGGGTTCCAGGTCTGACCCAGGCCCTTCGGGTGGCCAAGATGAGCCTGATTGACCTGGCTGGCTCAGAGCGGGCATCCAGCACCCAAGCCAAGGGGGAGCGGCTGAGGGAGGGTGCCAACATCAACCGCTCTCTGCTAGCCCTCATCAACGTCCTCAATGCCCTGGCTGACGCGAAGGTAAAGCTGCTCAGGCTCAGGATGCTCCATGGGACAGCCATGGAGCTCCTGAAGCTAAGGGTCCCTCCTTTCAGCCCTGGGCCAGAGGCTGCCAGGTTCCAACACGGGTCTGTCTGGTCCAGCCACCTCACCCAAGGCCTGCTCACTGCCCCCCAGGGTCGCAAGTCTCACGTGCCTTACCGGGACAGCAAACTGACCCGTCTGCTCAAGGACTCCATTGGGGGCAACTGCCGGACGGTGATGATTGCTGCCATCAGCCCCTCGGGCCTAACGTATGAGGACACTTACAACACCCTCAAGTATGCCGACCGGGCCAAGGAGATCAAGCTCTCGGTGTGTGCCAGCCTGGTGTGGGAGGACCCCAGGCCGGGACGAGGGAGGGGCAGGACCCACGGACTTGCCCGGGTGCCTGCAGCACGTGCTCCCACAGGGGGAGGGAAGGCAGTCCCTAGCCTCCCCTTCAGGGACATTGTGGTAGGAGTGACACAGTGCCTGTGCTTGGGAAGAGTCCCGAGAGGGAGAGGCAGAGTGGTCCCCAAGACTTGGAAAAAGAGTGAAATACAGCACTGGGCACTGAGGCAGAGTGGCCTCAAGAGGGAGGCGACAGGATGGGGGGGCGCTGAGTGATGTTTTTCCACAATCACTTTCAGGCTTGTTTTTAGGAGCAAAACAATGTAAACACCGGCATGTAACACAGACAAGAGCAGAGCTGCCCTGCTTTCCCCTGCCTCCTCCAGGGAGCCAGCTGCTGCTGGAAAGCCCCTGGCCTAGCGAGAGTGTATTAGGCAGGCAGTCAAGGGTCTTGGGTTCAAAGGTGACCTCTGCCTCTGCTGTGGCCTCAGGCAAGGCACTGACCCTCCCAGGCCTGTGTCCCCAGGCATGAGCCTGAGTCACAGGAATATGAGTGAGGTGCCTAGCGCAATTCCTGGCCTTTCGACGTGGATGCTTAAAGCTACTCTGAGTGAACAGACATCTCTCACCTATGTCCCCATTGCAGCTGAAGAGCAATGTGGTCAGCCTGGACTGCCACATCAGTCAATACGCCACCATTTGCCAACAGCTCCAGGCTGAGGTGAGGAGCCCACCTGTGGAGTGTGGGTGGGAGGCAGGGCACCCTGGCTTGGTGGGGTAAGGGGGCAGGAGAGCAAGGGACAGGAGCATTGGGGTGTGGCCACGGTTCTGTGCCTGGGGATGGGGCAGCTCCTACCTCCTCTGCTTACCTGGGGCTCTGAAGGACTGGCTGTTTCGGTTCCAGGTGGCCACCCTGAGGGAGAAGCTTCGCGTGTATGAGGCAGGAGCCCAGGCCCCACAACAGGACCTCCCACAGCCCCCCACATTGGGCCCTCTGCAGCAACTGTGAGTTCTGTGGCCCATACCTACCCCACCCTTCAGCTCAGCAGGGAAAGCCCCCTTCTCCAGCTTCTGGAGAGCCAGGACTCCTTGCTTCTGTTCTGACACCTAGGGCTAGGGGTTCCCACCTAGTGCCCCAGTGCCCAGCACACTGCTTGGCACTTAGAATACTGTGTCAAATGAACAAATAACACCCCAGCCCATATAACCATCATCTGCTGTTCAAAAGAAGGTACAGTTCAGAGATGGGTGTCATTGTTTCCTAAACCAGAAAAATCTCTGGCTCCTCCTCCCTGCCCCCACCCCCAGTTACTGCCTACTTGTTACCCAAGCATCCATCCTTGTGGGCTCTGTCACATCTGCCCCCACCCTGCGTTCCTCACCTGCCCCTACTTCCCGCCCCTAAAACCCCTCATTTCCCTCCTTAGCCTTTCCAGCTCCTCCCCACCATCCCTCCTTCCCAGCCAGCCCGGCACCCCAGAGCTCCACCCAGAGCCTGCAGTCCTTCCAGAGGAGGGCCTCGGGACAGAGGCCCAGGTGGGGAGCATCATGGAAGGGAACTCTTTGGCCCAGGAGCAGCCCCCAGAGGACAAGGACAAAGGCCCGGCCACGGAGGTAGGACTTAGAGCTGGTAGAATATTAGAAGTGCCCTTCCCAACTCATGGAGTCCCTGCAGTCCCAGGGTCTCTACCTGGATGTCACATCCTAGCCATTAGGAGGCTTTCAGATCCTGTGCAGGAAGGAGAGCTATTCTGTCCGGAGTATCTGGGAGCAAGGGGGGTGTGTTACCACAGGGGTGCAGGGAGGGAGGATGAGACTGGAGGAAGAAAGCCCCTACAACGGCCTGGCCATTCCAGGAGCTGTCACTCTGACTCTTAGAGAAGGGAAAGATTTTAGAAGCCGCTTACACAGGGAGGCAGGTCATCCTGGGCCCTCTACCTGTGACGTCCTTCCTTTTTAGGTTCCAGTCCAAGTGTCAGAACAGAGCCTCCGACAGTCACTGCCGGCATCCCCTGGCCCGATCGTGCAGCCCAAGCAAGCCACGGGCCGCCTCTCACCACAGAACCTGGAGGGGGACCATTCTAAGCAGTAGGCGTCTTACTCTTCTCCAGGGTCCAAGGGGTTCTAGTTTCCTGGGGGGGAGTTGGTACCAAGTTGCAAAAGTTCTGGTTCCGTTCTAGCTAAGAGTGAAGTCTTTCTCACCATTGTCCATTATCTGCTTTTTTTTTTCTTAATCCTTACCTGAGGATATTTTTTAATTGATTTGAGAGAGAGAGGAAGAGAGAGAGAGACATCGATGTGAGAGAGAAACATGGGTCAGTTGCCTCGTGAATAGGGATTGAACCTGAGCCACCCGGCCAGGGCCATTATCTGCTTCTAACAACTTGATATTGTCGCCTACTCTACTTATTTATCATCTCTCTATTTATTCCTCCGTATAGCTGGCAGCCCAGCCAAAGGGAAGCAAAACCCCAAGTTCCATTGAGATAGCTGGCAGGCGCCGAGGGAGGGCAGGGCCACCTGGGCTAGTGCTTCACTTTCCAGTCTGAGGGCCAAGCTGCTCATCCTCAGCAAGGGGGCAGCAGCCGAGAGAAGTCAGGTGGCAGGCCGAGGAAGGGACAGACCTCCTGAGTCAGGTGTTTACTGTGTCTTCGTCAACAGATTGACCATAGCTGTTTCTCCTCAGAAGTAAATACAAACCGTCACCCACGGCCAGAGAGAAATAGACTTTAGACCATTCTTTCTGTGCTTTGGAGAGGTGCTGTTGATATTTCTCCCGTGGTCCCCAGACCATAAATCCCCTGCCACTTAGCTCTGTGGCTGCCGACCCCACTCCACCCTCTGCAGCATGCTTCACACTAGGCAGTGTATTTAAAGCTTCTGGACAGAAGGGCCTGTTTAATTTTATTTCTTGTTGGGGAGTGTCTGCTCCCAACTCAGCACAAACGCTGCAGCCTGAATAGTCAGCAGCTTATTATCTGTCTCCTGCTGCCTACTCCCTGGGGCCCAGCTGTGGTAGGGATGCACTGGCGGGATGTCCCCTTGGAGCTCAGGGAACAACCACTGGCTCCCATTCATGACTCAGGGCCTCTCTGCCCGGTGTCCTCTGTTGCAAGGAGAGGGGACACCAGGGTTCTCGTTTTTGCTGTGCTTCTTGTTTTGTGATCTCTGACAGGTTGCTTCCGTCTTGGCTGTGATCTGAGGGATCACCACCCTAATTATTCTCCCTACTTCTTCGAGCTGAAGTGCTAATAAAATGCAACAGAAAACCCTAAGTATTAGGGGTCGCGGAACATTCTAGATCATCTCCATACTTAGAAACACCCTAACAGCCAGACAATGGAAAATAATTTCTCTTTGGCTTTAAACTTCAACATCTGAGACCACCAGGGTACTGAGTCCATCTCAGATTTTCCAGTTCAGTGGTTTTCAGAATTTAGTTTTTTTGTTGCAAACTCCTTTCTCCAAGTGAACTTAGGCTGAAGTCATATATTGGGAACAGATCAGGCAGAGCTGCTCCATTTAAAATGTCCTCGGATGGGTTTCTCCAAACCCATTTTGAAAATCCCTGGTATGGACCAAGTCTCCATCTGCCAGATGGGTCCGAAGGCGCTTGCCCAGGGTCACACAACCACAGCGAGAGAGAGATGGGGCCACACCTGGTCATCTGACGTCCAGGCGAGCACATTTATCTTTAACACCCACTTTCCCTAGTTGTCTGATCTTTCTGTGTGTGGCCCGGCCGATATAGAATGAGCTTCTGCCGTGTCCTTTTTTACGTGTACCCTGTCTTCTTTGGAAAAGGCCTGGAGGCTGCTTTAGAAAATGAGCTTGGGTTCCCTGCGCACATGATGAGGGCAGAGGAAGGGGCTCCGAGGTGTCGGGGCAGGTAGGAGATTATGCTACCTGAGGATAAATTAGTGGCCATGAATAATCCCCACCGAGATAATTGTGTTTTTCCCTTTATCATAGGTGTTCCTGACAGGAAGGAAATTTGCTTTATTAGAATCTAAATTTACAACATCAATAATCGCATTATCCTCATAATTTCCCTTAAACAGCCTGCCCTGCCTGTGAACGGTGTGTGATTCACACGTGCCCCATCAGGATCCCAGCCACTCGCTAGAAAGCGCAGACTAAAGGCGTTTTGGGGGGTCGTCTCAGAACCAAGGTCACGCAGCCCAGCTCATTTAATCTCCTCTTATCCTCACCGGGCAGATGGCATTATTTCTGCTTTACAGAAAACAATAGTCAGCTAGCCTGACAGTGTGCCCTGTGTGCCAGGCACTCTTTAAACACTCTCTAAAATAGCTCGTTCCATCTTCCCCGCAGCCCGGTGAGGTGGGCGCGCTTGTTAGCCCATTTAAGGGATGTGGAGACTGAGGGTAGGCGACCGTCCAAGCTCAACAACAGTTGGGAAGTGTCGAGACAGGCATTCGAGCGGGCAGGCTGGTGGTCAAACTTGAGCCTGTCTCTTCTCTGCCTGTCATTGCCAAGATCACAGCATTAACAAGTGGCAGCGCTGAGAAGACACTCAGACCTCCTGAGTCCGAGGCCACTTGGTGCCCTTTCCCTACTTCCCCAGTCACTGTCTCTGTTGGGAGGCACATTTACTGGGGAAAGCCTCCCCCCATGACCTGTGACCATCTCTGCCAGCCCTGGTCTTCAGCAAGGGTGTGGCAGAGCAGGAGCCGAGGCTGGGAGGGTGGGCAGGCCAGCCCACATGTGCTCCTTGCCACACCTGGGGCAGTGGGGCCCCAGGCATGGCAGAGAGGACCCCGGGACAGGGAATGTCTTCCCTCTGTTCCAGGCTGGCGCTGAAGGTGCTGTGCCTGGCTCAGCGGCAGTACTCTCTGCTCCAAGCAGCCAACCTCCTGACCCCCGACATGGTCGCCGAGTTTCAGACCCTACAGCAGCTGGTGCACGAGGCAAAAACAGGGCCTGGAACAGAGGCCTCAGATGCTCTGGGCCCAGCCAGGGGCGCACCTCTGGCTCAGGAACTGTGTTCAAAGTCAAGTGAGTCTCTCCCCTGCCCTTCCTTTGCCTACTGGTGCCGACTCCAAAGCCCAGCTGGTGCTGAGGGTTCACTGGGGCCTTGATGCTGGAACAGGACCCCTGGGGCTGTGGGGCACACTGAGGGACCCCAGGAGTCACAACAGAACTGAGGAGCTAAGGAACCCTGCATGTCTCCTGTGTCTTTCTCCCCAAATTCTAGAAACTTCCCTTTCTTCTGCTCAGTCCCTGATCTTCTCTCAACACCCTCCTTGTCCACACCCAGGGTATCCAGGATACTCTGGCCCCGTGACCCGGACCATGGCAAGGCAACAGAGTGGCCTCATGCACAGCCTGGGGATCTCCCTGGGACCTGACTGCACCTCAGCCCAGGCATCTCCGCAGCCCAAGCAGAAGAAGAGGAGGCTGAGCCCCTCAGAGCAAGAGGGTCCCCCAGCCCCAAAGCCAGGGTCCAAGCGCCAGCGCCAGTCCTTCCTGCCCTGCTTGAGAAGGGGGTCCCTGCCTGAGGCTCAGCCTTCATTCGGACCCACCCCCCCCAAAGCGGGGAGGGTCTCCTCTCCCAGCTCCTCCCCTCGCTTCTGCCCAGCCACAGTCATCAAAAGGCGGGTGCCTCTGGGCTCCTCTGTCCTGCAGAACTGCTCCACCCCTCTGGGCCTGTCTGCTCGGGATCTCAACACCACCTTCGATCTCTCCGATCCCTCCGAGGAGCCTCTCTCAAAGCTGGGTTTCCATGAGTGCACTGGCTGGGAGAACATCCCCCAGAATAGGCTGGACCAGCCCTTCATCCCCAGGTGGGCCCCCTTCCTGCCTTCCTCGCAGCCCTCCCAGCAGGGAGTCAGGGGTCAGGGAGGGACGATGGCACTGCCTGGAAGAGTGGGAGACAGCACTGCTCTTGGAACCTAGACAAGGGCTGTCTCTTTCCCTTTGGTCTGATCAGGTCGCTCCCCAGGCCCAGGAGGGCAGGGCATGCAGTTCCGTGGAGGCATTGCTGGTCTCAGGGGCCCTGCTTTGTCTTTCTACCTCCCAGCCGCCAGCGCTGGGCAGGTTTGTGGCATGCCCATGAGTAGCTACAAATGGGACCCTCACTTGGGGAAGGTCAGCAGGGAGCAAGAATTCAAGAGGTTCAGTCCAGCCCTCCCTGTTCCTCTGCACCACTCGGGTCCTTTGCCCTGATCAAGGTTCTGTGTGCCATTGAGAAATAGCTCTATTCACCGCTGTTGCCCCAGATGTCACCCTGTAGCCTAGCATCCAGAACAGGGAAGGCGATCCTCAGAAAACTCTGGTCAGCATTTTTCAGTGAGAAGATGAAGCTCTTAACCCCACCTTCCACCCACATGCCAGGTCAAGGGAACAGCAACCATCTCAGGAAAGTCCAAGGCCAAAAACAAGTGGCAGACTGACCTGGACTTGTGAGGCCACGGGGGCAGGCTGCCCACCACACCCCCTCTTCCCCCGTAGCCTGAACCACCTCTCAGTAACAAGCGCCAAGCGGGCAGGTGGAGGGGTGAAACTGTTTGAACTCCAGTTCCCTGGCCACACCAGAAACTGACACCTGGTTGTTCTCCCAGAACGGGCCTGTCACTCAGCTGTCAGCTCAGGCCAAGTGAGGCGGGAGAAAAATCACCTCTTAGCAGGAAGAAACCTCAGAGGTCATCTTGTCTAACTTCCCACCGCCCAAGCCGGAGCTGGAGGGAGGAGGCGCTGGTACCCTTTTCTGGTTCCCTCTTGATCTGCCTCCTTTGGTCTTTCTTCCTCCCCCAGTGGGCCTGTGCCCCTGTTCACCATGAAGGGCCCCAAGCCAGCATCTTCCTTCCCTGAGACCTCAGCCTTCAAGAAGAGGCGCATCGTAAGGTGAGGCTGGGGAGCTGTAGGGGGAGAGTGGATGCCTGGGCCCGCTGCAGGCCCCCAGTATCTCTGGGCCCCTTGGAGTCACAGTTGGGGGAGCCCTGTGAGCAAGGCTAGTGTCGGTGGTCTGAGGTTCCCTTGGTCCTTGCTAGTAGAGAATCACACTAGAAGTGAAGGGTATCTCCCTCCTTTGGTTAAAGGCCAAAGGCCCACTCTTCATGAGGGAGACACTCGGGCTTCACTGGTTAATCCAGAGAAAGAACTACCTACCCCTCACTCCCACTACCCTCCCAACCCCCACGAAACTCCCTGCCCCCACCCCTCCCACCCTCAGATCTGGCCTTGGAAGTACTCATTGGTGCTCAAGGCTGGGGGGTCTAGGTCCACCCACCCGCTCCCACCTGTAGCCCAGGGCACGGCTGTGACCTTGCCACCTTCCCCTCCCTTTCCTCAGTTCCTCAGTCTCCCGCTGCAGCCGCATTGCCCGCCTCCCCAGCAGCACCTTGAAGAGGCCAGCTGAGTCCCTTGCAACCCCAGGTGACTGGCATTGGGAACGGGGATGGTCTGGGCCACCATGACAGGTGAAAAGGGAAGTAGGAAGGGACAAGGTGGACTGAGACCCGAGGGGCTGGGGGTGTTTCCAAATATCTCAGGAACCCTGAGAGAGATGGGAGACGGGATGGAGGGGAACGGTGGGACAGTGCCTCACTTTCCCCCTTCCTCCCTGCCCCCCTCCGCACCCCCTCCACTGGCCTGCAGAGCTCCCCTTCAGCGCCCACTGCTCCAGCAACCTGGGGAGCCACAGGGAACTGACGAGGGGCAGGGGAGTGCTGTCCGCCGGGAACTGCGTTGCCAAGGTGTCCTGACTGCTGTCCCCTCTTGGCTCCTGGAGCAGCCTGCATCAGGAGCCCTGACCTGCCCTCCTCAGCTCCGAGCAATTAATGCCAACACCCTCTTCCGTTGTTAGCACTTGTCTGCCGGGCATTCATTCCGCTACTCGCCTCTTTGTTAACCTCTCGTTACACTCAGCTTCTCAGCGTGTATATATACATTGGACAGTGTTAATGTGTTGCTATTTTAAAGGGTGCTGCCCTCCATGTTTCCCCCCCCTAGCTTATAACACCCTCCCTGCAGGCAGGTGGCTGGGGGCTTTGTTCCTGGCCCCTAGTCTAACAAAGAGTGGGAGCCCCAGCTTGGCCCTACCATGTTTTGAGACAGGGACATCTTCAGCCCTATTCCCCTCAGCCTGGAGCAGAAGCCGCAGTCCTGGTGATGATGCAGATGATGGTGGTGCCTTGGTTTCCAAATGGAGATGGCTCCCTTGTGTTTATTGTAAACAGGCTACGTACTCAGTGTAAAAAGAAGTATAAAGAAGAAGGAAATTCAGCCTTAATACTCCCACCTAGATATAAAAGCTGTGAATACGTGGGTTTATATCCTCTGATCCTTTATTTCTGCATACATACGTGTAGATGTGGATATATATTTTTATTACAATAATGGATAAACCATCTGTATCCGTGGTGTGTGTTTCTCCCTGTGCACCCAGGTAGGATGGCAGTGAGCCTTCCCCTTCTCACCTTCACACTCTTTAAGACCTCAGCACACTTCTGAGGACGGAGCACATTTCCCTCTGCCTCTCCTGCAGCCTCCGGTCTGTCTTCCCAGCGCGGGCGTGGGTTGTGGGGAGTCCTGCAGTCAGGCGGGGTTAGGGTTAGTGGTCCCCAGGTTGCAGGTGAGGCTCCAGGCTAAGCCCCGACAGGCTTGAACCGAGGGCGACCTTCCTCCCACTTGCCCCTGCAAGGTCCCACTTCCCACCTCCATTGATGGCTTTCCTCTCAGCTCATTTGGGTTGTGACAGTCAGCACGAGTTTACCTCTGTCCAGGAAGACGCGGCTGCCTGAATGAATTAATAATGTAAACCAAATGACGGAAGTCTGCGTTAACTCGCTTCTGAAAACGAACATACCGAAGGTATTTAATGCACTGGGAGTGGTGTGTAAATAATGCTGCTGATTTCGGATGAGGCCTCGCTGTTCTGCAGGAGCAGCCTCCCCTTCTACCTGGTGAGCCTCTTCTCACTCAGCTTTGACCGCTCTTTGGAGGAGTGGAAAGGACGCAAAGCGGAGCCCGGAGCTCTTACCAGCTGCAGGCGTCTTCACAGAACTTCGTGATCCTGTGAGGTCTGGTGAGGAAACGGACTCAAAAAGTAAAAAAAAAAAAAACATGCCCAGGGTTAGACAGCCAGTGAGTGGCAGGGTCGGGATTCGAACCGAGGTCTGGTCCTCTGCATGGCACCAAGCTGCTTCCCTTAAGAAGTGAACAGACATCCTTTCTTTCTGCATGCCTGGGGCCTCCTCCTCTCCAATTAGTCTTAATGAGGTTTTTTTCCCCTGTGTACCATCATTCCCACAGAAGCAGTCACAGCCTCACATCTGTAGCCCCCAGCAGCCTGGCGTACTGTGACCTTAGGAGGCCTTGCTGAGTGCTGGTTGGATTCAAATTGAATAACTTCCCCTTTCCTGGGGCCCTCACATATATTACCTCATTTGATCATCACCATTGCCCCTCCAAGTGCAGAGGCAGCAGGCACAGGGCAAGGCAGCTGGCAACTAGGGCCAGGGGGGCAAGGTTCACACAAGAGAGCCCACTGCACGAGACAGAATTCACTTGGGTGGCGGGGAGGGCAGCTCACGCAAGTGGGAGAGGTCAGTCTAGACAAGGATGTTCTGCAGATGGTCATTTGCTCAGCAAACATTTGTGGCTTCATGGTGCAAAATGTGCTCTCGGGTGACCCATTAAATGCAGGAAGACTCTGCCGATGGAGCTAAGCATGTGTGGCTCCTGCCCTCAATCATGGGAGGTCAGGCTGAGAGTGCCCGCTGGCCAAAAGGCAGCCTTGGCTGGTCCCAGTTCCCTGGGAGCTGGCGGGGACTGAGGCCGGCATGAGCTGACAGCTCTCAGCCGACCTCTGTGGACGGCAACAAGAGTCTAAGATAGGATTGTTCTTGCAGAAAGAGAGCCATTTGCAAGACATGGCATCGATGGCTCCCCTGTCCACTGCAGGCCCAGCCTGCTCTCAGGCCCTTCTCCCCACTCACCCTGCCTCTTCCACCTGGGTGATCTGTGCCGAGCCCCTAACTCTGCTTCCGGGCATTTAGAAGTACTCTCTTCCCAGGCCCTTCGCACCCACCTCAGGCCCACAGCTCAGGTCTGGACCCTGCTCTAGGGTACAAACTCCTGCCCCCCTCAGAGAACCGGGCTCAGTGCCAGGGGTTTCAGACCCAGAGAACATGACATGGTCCCTTCACACAGCATGTCAGAATAGCACCTATCCCTGTCACCTGAGTGTAAGTCAACCCCTCATCTGTATTGGGATCTGTCAAGGGGAGGGGACTGGGCTTTCTCCTCTGGACCTCCTCACCCCCAGTCATCAGCCTGGCCCCCACAGGGGACCTGTTCACCACATGGGGAGTCTCCTTGGCAGCTGCTAACTCAGGAGTCCCTTTTCCTGGACCTCTGTCCCTCTGTTCCTAGGAATGTCCCTTTGGCTCTTGGCTAAGTTTGGGGGGACCCTGGTTCCCAGACAAAATCTAGTTCATGGCTGTCTTCCCCTCCCCCATGGTTCTTTTGTGGAGAGGGCCCCAGGAGGGTTTGGGATGGAGGTTTTGGGGTTGGGGTAGGCAAAGTCACCCTGGCGGGGGTGGGGGTGGGGGGTGCGGTGCTGGAGACTGGCTGTGTTTGCCAGTTTATCCACAGCCCTCCCACCACCGTTCCCTGGTTCAGCCTGTCCATTTGGAGGACCACTGAATTGGAAATAACAGGCTGCCCGCCAGCCCTGTCCTCCCGCCAGGGACACATCTGGTCCCTGCCTCTCACCCTCCCAGAGAGACGCAGTCAGGCAGGGAGATGGAGGGGAGCAGGGAGCAGAGCAGATCTGGGAAAGCAATTAAAAAGCGGGTCTCAGGGTGAGAGGCTGAGAGGCGGTGGGGGAGGCTGGAGCGGGGCCCGGGCTGGTGGTGGAAGAAGAGGAGAAAGAAAGAACCCGAGCTTATCAACCCCAAAGAAGCAGCCTGGCACCTGGGTCTGTGAAGGTGACTACGTGCTGAGGCGGGACAGGGAAGAGGAAGGGGGTGGGAAACCAGGGGCTCAGCCAGGAACCCTTTTGCAACCATAGAAGTTTGGCACTTCGAACCAGCAGAGGCTGGCTGGCTGGGCCCAGGCTGTGGCTGGCAGAAGGAGCCTACCCTGGCCTGGGGCAGCTGTCCTCCTGCTGGAAGGAGACAACCCTGCCCCCAAGGAGCATCCCGCTGACAGCGACCCATGAGTTCTGTTATCAGAGAGTTCTGTCCGAGAGGAAGCAGTGGCTCCCGTCCTGGAGGTGCCTTAGTCTGAAGGAGCAAACAGACCTTATCCTTAGGGTGATCCCAGTCTGGTGAAACATAGGTCCCAGCACTGGGAAGCCCCCATCCACAGGAGAAGACGTGACCCCTCTCCGTAGGAAGCGTCGGATGAGGTATCGGAGAGACCCAAGAGCTCCTCAAACCAGATGAGTTGGGGCCTCTAGTCTAGGGCTGGGGAAGGGCAGGTGGAGGAGTCGGAGAGGCGAGAAAGCAGGCTGGGAACAGCCTCTACACTGTTCATCCGGGGCAGTTGGAGACGGCTTACATGTGTCCCCTGGCAAGCCCTAAGCCACAGACAACTAGTGGCCTAGGGGCAAATGGTGTGGACTCCCACCCTCTCCTCCCTGGCTGCTGACCCCCCTGCGCCCAGTCCACAATGCCAGGTAATTGCCTACAGGACATGTGGCCTACACCCCCACCCTCACCCCCCGGGAGGCCCAGCATCCACTCTGGGCCCACCCCATCACTAATGTGCTAACTCGGAGATCGGAAAAGCCCTGGTAGGTGTCATTAACGGGAGCCATGATTTGTCAAGCGCCTGCTGCATCCGGCTTCCACTGACTTTAGCCTCACCACTACCTTGTAGGTTAAGTATGGCTAGCCTCCATTTTACAGATGTGGAAATGGAGACTCAGGAGAAGGTCCCTGAAGTCGGCCAAGATCGTACAGCCGAGTGGCCACAGCCTCGCTCTTTCCCCCAGAGGGCACTGCTGTGGTGGTCAGAGGCAACCCCAGAAAATAAAGGGGTGATGCCTCGGGGTGGTACAAATGTGGGTTTGGGCAAACCTGCCTACCTAAAAGGCTGTGGCCGTGCATCGGCGGGCAGAGCCCGGGCAGTTGAGCACTGCCATCTAGTGGCCACAACGGCCCAGCTCCCTTCCTCAGGGACAGGTCAGGGGACAGACAGACTGAGTGGTGCACAAGAATCAACCAGGGAGAGCCATGTTCTCTTGGTCCCACCCACACCTGCTGCCCACCAGGCGGTGGCAGGCTTGGGGAGAGAGGTGGGGGCTCAAGTGGAGCCAGCGGGCAGCAGTCAAATGGCAAACCAGCCCCTTGAATTGGAGGCTGGCAAACCTGGGAAACGCTAGGCACCTCAGGGGTGGGCTGAGGCCGGGTGTGGCATTGGTCTGTCCTGAGAGGCGTTTGGGCCTGTAGGCAGATGGGCATCCTGGCAGATTCTGATGCAGGGGTGGGGGCACACGGGATAGGGGTCATCTTATCTCCATCTACCTCCACTCGAAGTGGGGCGCGGCTTGGCTGTAGGCCCTGTGGAGGAGCGTCCAGGCACCTTCTCCCCGGCCCCACAGCTTTCTGCTGTCTGGGGAAGAAGTGGGCCTAGGGATTGGCCTGAGGCTCCAGACATTGAGGCCCACTGGTCGGAGTAGCAGGAGAGGACGCACCGTGGGGACGGGGCCTGAGCCAGGCCAGGGGGATGCAGGTGGCAGTGGGGCTGAGAGGTCTGTCTGTCAGGGGCAGATGTGCATCATAGTGTCACCTAGAACAGAGAGAGAGAGAGAGGGAGAGAGAGAGAGAGAACATAATTGCTAACAGTCGGCCTTGGTAAAATCTATGCATATAGAGGAAAGCCATGTAGCTGTTAAAATGATGATGTGAACAAATATTTATTGGCATGGAAAGATGTTCACAACACGTTGTTCAGTAAGAAAAGCAAATCACAAAATAATTTGTGCAGCACGAGCTC
The DNA here is from genome assembly GCA_007922815.1 of Macrotus californicus. Taxonomy (NCBI): domain Eukaryota; kingdom Metazoa; phylum Chordata; class Mammalia; order Chiroptera; family Phyllostomidae; genus Macrotus; species Macrotus californicus. The sequence goes on from VMDR010001183.1 coordinate 21,857, forward strand.
ACGTATGAGAACATGAATTTATCTGTGTAGGGAAAATCTCCAGGGGGCAAAATTAGGGCCAATTCAACTGTGCGTGCATGTGTATTTGTGTTTCCTGCTTTTCCCACAATGAATGTCCCAACACAAATGCCGTCAGCTGGGCACACAACCACAACCAAGCCTGTCTCCCACGCTGCCTCCCTGTGCGGGCACCCTTATGTAGGGCCTGGGTCTGAGGGCCACATGGGGGTTGAAGATGGAGCAAGAAGCCTAGGTCTGTGACAGGGGCCCAGGGAGGGGACTGGCGTGAGTGAAGGTGGGGCCTCCACCTGCTACTGCTGAAACGCACCTGTGTCTCACACACACAGGTACAAGTCACTGGGCATCACTGACTGACAAGTACTTCCTGCTCTTGTTAGGCCTCTTCCCCCCAGGGCGGCTTGGTACCTCAACTAGACTTCACTTGAACAAGAATCGGAGACTGCACACCGTGACTTGCCTGAAGCCGGAAAGGCAGCCACTCCTGGCCATAGAGAGGAGAGCTGGAACAAGGGTTTGTCCTCAGTCTTGCTCTTCTTTTAGTGAGCTTCGTCCTTCCCCAGCTACCCTACCCACAACAGGACCTAAAGTCACCGAGCACCCCATCTTCAGGATTCTCTCCCCATGAGACGGCTTAGGCTCTGGGGTCAGAAGTAGCTAAGACTTAGAGACTCCTTACCTCCTCTCTCTGTGCTGGGACTTACAGGGCAGACCCCAGCTGGCAGTCCATAATGTGCCCAAGTGGAAAGCATCTTCTCCAGCACAGGGTAAGGGCATTGCCCGTGCTGGAGCTCAGGGGCCTGAGCTGCCTCGGAGAGCTGGGGGTAGGGGCAGCCCGGCCTTCTCTGTAGGCTGGAGACTGGGCAGTGCTGGGCTGGCCGCCCCCAGGGCCTTCCCCTCGTGCCCACTGAATGACTCACCTTGGCACAAATACAATGGCCGGGAGTGGGCACCGAGCCTGCTCCCCGCTGCACTCCAGCCCCCATCAGATGCTTTCTGAGAAGCTCTTTGAGCGGGGGGCTTGGACCATACCCCGCCTAACAGCCTGACATCCTGGAATAAAAACAGCACAGCCCCCCTGGGGGCCGCCCTCACTGTGTGGCGCCCTCACGGGCGGTGGAGAACAAGGCTCCATTCAGCAAGTGTCCGGGAAAAGGGATCAGAGGCCCAGACATGGGCAGGGGGCAGAGTAGGGGTGGGGAGAAGAAGGCGGCCCCCTTCCCAGAAGTCCATGGACACAGATGACTGGGGGTCCTGGTTGGGGCGCTGACCCTTATGGGCCAGAGTAAAAGGAGTGGATGGCTTTGAAATCTCAAGGAGCCACAGGGTGCAGGCCCCAGGTTTCCAGGTTGGAAGTAATGGCTCATGGGTTCCCAAACCCACCCATCCCCAGAGGCCTTTCCCATCTTCTCAACCTAATGTGTGGGAACTCAAAGGAGATAAATCTCCAGTGTGAGAATGAGGTGAGGGGTCGCCAGGGAAACAGGGCATTGCAGAAACAAAGATGGGAGAAGGGACAGCCAGCTCATTCATAACTGCTTTGTGGAGTTGTCAAGCCCTGGGCTCTGGAAGGGGGCGCAGGGAGGCTGGGCACAGAAGGGTGAGCCCAGTGAGACTGAAGCAGGGGCCTAACAGTGGTCCAGGGACAGGGCCAAAGAGTGCAGTGACTGCCCCCTCTCGCCCTACCAAGTTCCTTTAGTCATCTGCTCGCTGCTAAAGGCCTCAATCTACCCAGCAGACAAAGGGCTAGTGTCCATTCCAGCCTGCAGCCCCAGAGCTCCAGGGAATGAGGAGAAAGCGGGAATGCTGTATTCAGAGGGAAGGACTCCAGCCATCAAATCTACTGGGAACTAGGCTTGGCAGCAAACTACAACATAGGCTGTTCCTTAAGGCTCTGGAACAGCTTTGTTCTTTGTCCAATGCCCAGTACCTGGCAAGACAAGTGCTGATTGATGGTAGGCCTGGGTTATGGGACCTAAGAATTAGAAGGCAGGTCAGAGGTCACCTGGTCCAGCCCTTTCTTTCTTTAAAATATTTATTTATTTATATATTTTTAGAGAGAAGGGAGCGGAGGAAGGGAGAGAAGGAGGGAAACATCACTGTGAGGGAAAAACATCATTGGTTGCCTCTCGCATGCCCCCTGACCAGAGACTGAACCTGCAGCCTAGGCATGTGCCCTGACTGGGAGTCGAACCAGCGACCTTTGACTTTGGCGGAGGATACCCAACCAACTGAGCCACACCAGTCAGGGCTCCAGCCCTTTCTGGACCCACCTTCCTAGACAGGGGGTCTCCTGGGCCAGTGATTGGGCCTCAGCCCCAGCATCTGGCCATGGTCACTGCCCACCAGTACTTCCATCTGTGACCAGACTGGCCCTGGCACTCGAGGAGGCCCTGTCTCTGGGCACAATGACCTCAGTGGGGTGAGAGGCACTCTCCCCATGGCTGGGCTGCAGCCCAGTCCCACCCCCTCATGCTATGCCAGAGGGTGTTTCCAGGGGCACTCCAGGCAGTGCTAGGCCAGCCCGCCCCTCCATAAAGCCCTCACATCCCAGGAGCGAGCAGAGCCCAGCCAGGATGGAGAGGAAAAGGGTCACCTCAGCTGCCCGCCGCTCCTACGTTTCCTCCTTTGAGATGGTGGCAGGGGGCCTGACTCCCAGCCGCCGCCTGGGCCTGGGTCCTGGCATCCGCCTCTCCCTGGCTCGAATGCCACCCCCACTCCCAGCCAGGGTGGACTTCTCCCTAGCCGGGGCACTCAATGCTGGCTTCAAGGAGATGCGGGCCAGTGAGCGGGCAGAGATGATGGAGCTCAACGACCGCTTTGCCAGCTACATCGAGAAGGTGCGCTTCCTGGAGCAGCAGAACAAGGCACTGGCCGCAGAGCTGAACCAACTGCGGGCCAAGGAGCCTACCAAGCTGGCCGACGTCTACCAGGCAGAGCTGCGTGAGCTGCGGCTGAGGCTTGATCACCTCACCACCAGCAGCGCCCGGCTCGAGGTCGAGAGGGATAATCTGGCCCAGGACCTGGGCACCCTGAAGCAGAAGTAAGGGCCTGGGAGAGGGGCCTCAAGAGCAGGGAGGACTGAGCCCCCAAGAGAAGTGCCCACAGGCATTCAGGGAATCCGGCTAGGGGGACCCTGCCTCCCTGCTCACTGGTTTCCACCCTCTGGGAAGGGAGGGCTGTCCCTGCTCCCCAAATGTTGGGAGGGGCTGGGAAAAGGCCCAGAGTCTCAGGGATCTGTTTTCCAAAGACCTTCTGCCAGGAAGAAAGGGCGTTCTCTGCACCTCCCCACTGGGAAAGTCTGCGCCAGAGCAGCCAGGACCCCAGCAGACAGGGTCTGTGTGTTTTATTCACTGTGGGGCCCTGTGACCATGGGTGGGGAGCCCACCTACTCTGAGCCCAGGTCTGTATAAAGAAGGGTTGGGAAGGGGAGTTGGGTACGCACGAGGACGACTGGGGAGTCGGGGGAAGAGCAGGACATCCTGCTTTCGACTGTCTGTCACCAGCTTACACTCCTAGTCAAGGCACGTCAGCTTGCACAGCTGTGAAGCAGAGATCTTAATAAAACCCGTTTCCAAAGGCCAGAGGAAACCCTGGGGGCATGGTGCTTTGCTGAGCCAGCTGGGCACGTGTGTGCGTGTAGCAGTGAATGTACGTTGGTGGAAGCACCTGTGTGAGCAGGGGCAGGTACAGCGACCTTGATAAAGCAGCTTGGTAATGAGTTAAAACAAAGGCCCTCATCGCCCTGCTGGCCAAGTCTCTCCCCCTGCCCTCCCTTAGTCCTGGGGTTGTGGGGTGGAGGTGGGGGGGAGTCTCTCTGGCAGCCACCTCCAGGGAGACTGGGACAGGGCTCCAAGATGTGTCCTCCTACCCCAGGCTCCAGGATGAAACCAACCTGAGGCTGGAGGCTGAGAACAACCTAGCTGCCTATCGACAGGTCAGGGGGGATGGAGGGGTGGGGTGCAGGAGGGGGGATGGAGGGGTGGGGTGCAGGAGGGGGGAAAGTGTTGACAGCAGCCCACCCCAACACAGCCCTCAAGACCAGCCCTCCCAAGCAATGTGCTGCTCCCCAAGCCCTAGAAGGGGGACCAGGAAAGGCTAGGGAGAGGAAGAGGCTGGTGTCAGAGCGACCCCTTGCCACCTTCCTACCCCAGGAGGCAGACGAAGCCACCCTGGCCCGGCTGGATCTGGAGAGGAAGATTGAGTCTCTGGAGGAGGAAATCCGGTTCCTGAGGAAGATCCATGAGGAGGTAAAGCTGGGACAGAGGGAGGAATGGCCAACACAGAGCCTGGAGCAGAGAGGGAGACTGAAAACGGGGAGAGAGAGAGAGAGAGAGAGATACAGAGAGAAGCGGAGGGAGACAGAGGCAGAGAGACTTCCCTAGTGAGAGTCCCAAGACCCCATTGCCTCCTTTTCCCTCACCACAGTCCTGTGAGGTTGGAAACCTTCCAGCATCACCTCCTTTCACAGAGGCCACTGGAGCCCGGAGAGGTTAAAGAACTCGCCAAAGTCACACAGTTAGTCTCTCTGACCCCATTCGTTCTGCCATCTGTCTCCATCTAACTGAGAACCATTCATAACAAAAAAGATCCCATGAGCTCTGACCTCAGATCATGGATTCAGCATCATGACCCCATGGAACTTGGGAACCCGTGGGCACACCCACACACAGGAACTCAGACACTCTCTCGTAAGGACACTGGCACACTTGCAGTGCTCCTGCGCATCTAAGCCGGGGAGGACGCCAGGAGGACCCCAAACTCCCCGCTGCCTCCCCAGCCTGGGCCATGCACTTCCCCCAGCTGGGACAGTCTCACTTCCCTTAGCCAGTGTCCATGGCCAACAGCCAGGCAGAAGAGGGCATGGTGTTATGGGCAATCCCCACCTGTGGCTGTGGCCTTGAGCCCTGATATCCCTTTTCACACCCTGGTCAGGAGGTGCGGGAGCTCCAGGAGCAGCTGGCCCAACAGCAGGTCCACGTGGAGCTGGATGTGGCCAAGCCGGACCTCACAGCAGCCCTGCGAGAGATCCGCACCCAGTATGAAGCGGTGGCGTCCAGCAACATTCACGAGGCAGAGGAGTGGTACCGGTCCAAGGTAGCCCTATGGGCCAGCCTGCTTCCTCCAGGCAGCCCTCCTGGCTCCATACAAGAGAATCAGGAAAGGAGTGGGGAGGAAGCTGGGACAGGATCCTCTCTGGGTGGCTGACACACCAGAGAAATAAGGTGACTTGCCCAGAGAAACACAGACAATATTACTTCCAATAAGAACTTATTGCTGCTGTTATTATTATTATATTATTATTCAGCATTGTTGTGTGCCAGGCCTTGTGCTCTGCATAGATTTTCTTTACAATGAAGTAGGCACTGTTCTTTGATAGATGAGATAACTGAAGCCCAGAAAGGTTAACTAATTTGCTCAAAGTCACACAGCTTCTCCGCAGTAGAGCTAGATTTCCAACCCTAGCCATCTCACTTGGCAGCCTGTATTCTTGCTGCCTCTGCCATCCGTATCCTGGATTATTGGGCATCTACTGCATGCCAGGCACTGCCTAGGCTACAGACACATGTCTAACCAGCAAGATGCGATGGGCACACAAATGTGGTGTCTGAAGACGCATCAGTGGCTTCTGTGTCCCCTATCCATGGGTCACGATCCTGTGAATAATCCCACCAAGGGCCATTGTCCTGGGGAGACCTGGACCCCAGCCCTGGTGTCCTGCCCACCCCCCTGATTTCCCAGAGGCCACGCCTTCCCACACAGTTCCCTGTGTGCCAGTGCACCCGCCCCTCAGCATAGGGCCCTCTCCACATTTGTTAACAGTTTGCGGACCTGACGGACGCCGCTTCCCGCAACGCGGAGCTGCTCCGCCAGGCCAAGCACGAAGCCAACGACTACCGGCGCCAGCTGCAGGCTTTGACTTGCGACCTGGAGTCCTTGCGCGGCACGGTGAGCGTGAGCAGAGCCCGCGGCGGGTGGACGGGGGCGGCGAGCTAAGGCTGGCCAGCGGAAGGAGGGGACAGGCCATCACAGGTGATGCTGGAGGAGAAGGGCCCAGGGAGACCCCAGGACTGGGGGCTGGGCCTTAAAGCCCCCTCGAGTTGGTCCTGTCAAAGGGTATGATGGTGCCTCCGGGGACTGACTGGCTCCACCCTGCAGAACGAGTCCCTGGAGAGGCAAATGAGGGAGCAAGAGGAGCGCCATGCGCGAGAGGCATCGAGTTATCAGGAGGCTCTGGCCCGGCTGGAGGAGGAGGGGCAGACCCTCAAGGATGAGATGGCCCGTCACCTGCAGGAGTACCAGGACCTGCTCAACATCAAGCTGGCGCTGGACATCGAGATCGCCACCTATAGGAAGCTGCTGGAGGGCGAGGAGAACCGGTGAGCCCTGATCCAGCCGTGGGGAATCCGCCCTGCTGCTCCTCCCTAGAGTCCCTTTGTTCCCTTAAGGGACTTACACAGCCTGTATCCAACCCCCCTCCCCCTGCCCCCGCCCTCCCATCCCAGGGCCCAGCACAGTGTTGGCCTAACACACAGTGGGTATTCAATGAATGTTTGATGAATGAATGAATGAATGAATTCAATTCAACCAATGTTGATTAGGTCCTAGGGCAAGGAGTTGGGCCACCTCCCCTAAACTGAAAGCCTCATCCCCCACCGTCCCAACGAAAATTGGACTTTCCCCCCAGACCTCTCTTTTCCGCCTCCTCAGAACTTTCTTTGCCACTCTCCCCTCCCCTCCGCCATCTTCCAAGCCCAGACTTCCCATCAGATGGACATGCGTGTTCTTGGAGCTCTGGCCTGTTGGCTGCTGGGGCAAGTGAGGAGACACGCTCCTCATGATAACCCCGCCCCAGGACCTGGCCTGGGATGTCCTTGGGCAGCCTGGTCACCCCCTCCCTCTGCTGTCTTTCAGCATCACCATTCCTGTGCAGACCTTCTCCAACCTGCAGATCCGAGGTCAGTAGAGCTGGGCCGTGTGCCCAGGGGGCATACTGCCCCTCCCCCAGGCCTGTGGGCTGCTGCTCTGGCCAGGGGCTGAGAACCTGGGCCAGAAGGGTCTGGGGCTGTCCTTGAGGGCTTTCCTGGTTCACCACAGAGCTTCTGGCCAGACTACAGCGTCCCAGGGCATTTCAGGTGGGGCTTACAGCCACTCCTGCCCTGCTCTTTGCTGTGGCCCACTTCTGTCCCTGCACCCATCCCACCACAGGATTGGATGAGGGTCTCAACCTGTCCACAGATCCCTGAGCGAGCTCTGCTCATCTGAGTGTTTTATGTTTTTTTTTTAACTGCTTGTCACTACAGGGGGCAAAAGCACCAAAGAAGGGGAAGGTCACAAGGTCACAAGACATCTCAAAGGCCTCACAGTACAAGTTATACCAATTCAGGCTCACCAGATTGTAAACGGAGCCCCGTCGGCTCTCGGTTAGCTGCCTGCCTCTCAGACACGGTGCTTTTCTCCACTTGGCAGGGAGGGAGCCTCACCAAGTCCACGTTCCCCATCCTCTTGGGCTCTGTCCTCCCGGGTTTCCCTAACAGGCCAGTCTGTGTCCTCTCCCTAGCAACCTCAGTGCCCAGCCGGGGCACAGGGGTGAATGTAGGTTCAACGAGCAGAACTGGCTGGTGTTCGGGGTGTTACGGCCTCGGGTGCTTAGATGCGATGCTGTGGGGCCTCTGAGAGAATGCCAGCCTCTGCCTCACCTCTCCCGCATCACTGAGAGGACCCCTGAGGTCTCACTGTGCCCAGTGGCCAGGCTCTCTGCTTGCTTCGTCTGTCCCCGAGGCTCTGTGGCTCGGCTTGATGCTGATTCAGCCCAGAGGATTATTTCCCCCTGGACTGCTGCTCTCGTAGTGAATAAACTTTTACGTTCCCAGCTCTTAATTTTAAATATTAGTGAGGCTGACATGTTATATTTTTCTCTCTGAGGGGGGATAAACTAAATTACTTCTTACTTGTATGTGGCCCTCAGATGATTATCAGCTTTGGGGGAAAAAAATTCTTCTGGCCTAGAAATTCAGGAATACTAGATGTGTGTGTCCCGGGGCTTCATTCAGCATCGGGTGGGTTAACCGGGGGCCTAGCTAGAGGTAATGCTGCCAAGCCCCAGACAGGAAAGGGTCACTAAGGCCCAGAGAAGTGGCAGGGAGAAGTAGGAAAGGGGAAGGGGGACAGGAAAGGGACCCACATGTATTGAGCCAATCACTTCACATACATTATTTCAGTTAACTGACTCCTCACTCCCACCTAGAGAGGTAGGTTCCATCATCCCCGTTTTGCAGATGAGGAAACTGAGACTGAGAGAGGTAACGTGACTTGCCCACAGTCATGTGGCTGGTTAGTGGCTGAGCTGGGACTCGAATTCTGGCCTGCCTGATTTCAAAGCCCAGGGCCTCCTTCCTCGGCGTAGTGCTGGGTTGTCAGGGAGCTAGGCACCAGGCAAGCCCTTGCAGAGGGACCGAAATGCAGCCAGGACCTGCTCAACACAGTGGGGACTTGGGGGATGCCAGCCCCTTTGAAAGAGCCGAGGCCCTCCCTCCCTGGTCGGGTGGGCTTTCGTACTCATGATCTGGGCATGACAGGGAGCCAAGGGTGGCGGAGGATGCCTAGCGCCCCCAGAGCCCACAGAGGGCCTCCTCTTCTCACACCCGCAGAAACTAGCCTGGACACCAAGTCCATGTCAGAGGGCCACCTCAAAAGGAACATCGTGGTGAAGACAGTGGAGATGCGGGATGGAGAGGTAAGGAGAGCAGACCCAAGGTTCTGACCCCGTCAGGCTCTGGCTGCCCCAGGAATTCTTTAGCCAGGCTCTGGAGTAAAGCCTGACCTGGCACACAGAAGGTTCTTGATAGCTCCCCAGGGAGGCTCTGGAGGAGGGGAAGGAGGCTGGATGTAAGTCAGGTCCTCAGCCCTTCCTCCAACAGTTTAAGGGGAGCCTGGATGCCCAGGCCACTGGATGGGACCCTGACTTGGGCTTTCTGCCTTTTCTATCTTGACTTAAGTACCCCCAATGCTAGGCCTGGGGGAGAGGGGAAGTGTAAAGGTAGAAGTTTTCACTCCCAAATTTCCACTCCCAGCTTGGTTACGGGAACCTGCCAGAGGAATGGGAAAAGCCGATTCAGCATAACCTATTCCCCATCAAACCAGCAAGAGTACTGGCCAATTTTCCCTCAGCAGCTCACGGTGTGCCAGGCATGGTGCTAGATGATCTACAGGGGTGATCTCTTTCCCTGCTGACTGCTGCAGGAGAGAGTTCTGGTTACTTTCTTTGAAAAGAAAGACCCAGGAAGGCTGGGGACTTGCCCAAGGTCACAGAGCCTGGCAGCAGTGGACCCAGGGTCTGTGTGAGCTCCTAACTGGCACTGTGCAACTTCTCTGCCCCTTGCAGGTCGTTAAGGAGTCCAAGCAGGAGCACAAGGATGTGATGTGAGGCGGGAACCACTTGGTGGCCCCTGCCCCAAAGTGGGAGGAGCCTTCAGTAGGAGACAGGATACTTGCCCCTCCTCTGATAGCTAACTTCCCCAGACTTGAGTCGTGCCCCGCCCCCCCCTCCCCCGCCACACAGCTGCTCCCCTCCCCACTACGGATCTGCCAGCTTTTGCCCTAGGATCCATCAGCATTAAGCCTGCGAGACGGCACCCAGCCCACTCCCAGTAACTTCACCTAACAGGGCACTCACCCCACAGGGGCAGTCTGGAGGGGTCCAGCCAGAGCTTGCGCTAGAATTAGGAGGGAAGCGAGAAGTTGGGGAGGGCCTGGAGACCTAATAAATCCCCCTCCGTATCCTAATCCCAGTTGCCATGGCAACTGTTGCCAGTGCTGGAGGTCTCTGGGCTATCTGGGAAGTGGGTCTTTGAGTTTCCTCAGGCTGCTGGAGGAAAACCGAGCCTCCGAGACAGGAAGGGGAAGTCCCCGCAGGCAAGGCAGCCCTGGCCAGAGGCTCATCTTAATCTAGAGGGACCCTGGCCAGTCTGAGAGTAGGCAGGGGTATCCTGCCGCCTGGAGTCCTCCGCAGACAGAATTCCTGGCCTGCCCAGATTCCAGAGGGGACTCCTGAGTGATGATTCAAAGTGTCAGCCCCACAGAGCTGCCATGTGGGCAGGTGGGGGCTTGAGACACTAGGGGGTCTCAGTAGAGGTGAAGAGGGAAGAGGCGCTGAGAAGGAGTAAGGGGGCTGCCTGGCCCTTAGGTGTCAGTACAGAGAGGTCAAATCCAGGAGGACTTCCCTCATATGGCTGGGGAGGGGGACAGGCAGCAGATGGAGATGGTAGAGGCGGCAGTGGGATGATGATGCCAGACATCAGAGTTGGGGTTGTGGGTGACCAGTTACACTTGGCCTCTGGGTCATGGGAATCATGGAAGTGACTCATCCTCTTGGAAGATACTGAAATAGGAGAGAAAGGGCTGCTGACCACAGGGACACGGTACACTTTGTCCCAGTTCTAAAGGCCCCTTCCTTGCTGCACAATCCCTGTCCACTCAAGCCTCTGAGCCCCTGCTGCTGCTGCCTCCCAAGCCCAGCAAAGACTGCTGGGGGAAGCCAGCCTCGTAGTTCTGCCTCTGCACCCCACAGTGACCTAATGCTTTTCCCTACACCAAGGATCCTGTGGTCCCCTCTAACTCAAACACAAAGTGTACCCCAGCATTTTAGGTAGCAGTCTATTCTATAATCCTAGCAATTGAGGCATGAGCAGAGTGAAGCCCCTAGTTCGCGTTCCTACAGCCTGGTGGGGGGTGGGGGGTGGGAGATACTTTCATCCAGAGCATCTGCCCTGCTTTCCACGGGAGGACTGGGGGGAGGGGGCATGAGATTATCTGTGACCAGAAATGGGACTGAGAGGCCTCACTTCAGGGTCCCCCTCTTCCTTCTAAGGCCAAAGGGAGGGAGAAGTGGGAATCCCTCCCCCTTTCCAAGGCTTGGTGCCCTTTCTCTGCCACCCCTCTGCCACCCACTGACACTAACCCTCGGGGCACCACTGCTGCCTGTAGTTCCCGAGGTAAATAAAACCACCTGCTGTGCCTCCCCAGGAGTGGACTCCAATCTGTTCAGGAGGAGCTGGGGCTGGGGGAGGGGCAGCGGGCAGCCTTGGCCAAGACCCGGCTTGCTTCTTGTCCCAACCCTCTCCAGAGCTCAGCCACCTCCACCCGCGCCCACAGCAGCAGCCACATGACAGGTCCCGCCTCCAACCTTGCTCCACCATAACAGTCCTAGGGCCTCTACCCGACCCCACCTTTACTCCAAGCCCCTCATCTCACCCCCAGTCCCCAGCGTGTGGGTATAGTTTCTCAGGAAATCCCTAAACTTGACCTCCATTTTCCTCACCCATTTCCCCTGTTTTAGTCTACCTTTACTCCCAAACCTGCCATTTCTACCACCCGGTCCAAGGACAAGACAGGGAGGGAGGCAGAGAGAACGTATATGAGGCCCCTGCCCCACTCTTTTTCTTCCTTCCTATCCCCGCCACCCCCAATTCAACCAGCACCTGCTTGGCAATCCTCGAAGGTGAGAAAATAAAGCACCTCAAACACTGTTTAATACCAAATTTGATGAATATTCAGCTCCCTTCTTCCTCTGGGATCTGCTGAAATCAGAAGATGTGCACCTTCGCTACTTCCATCCCTAGCCTTGGTCCCCCCATCTCCCACACACCTCACGCCTCCCCACGGGTCAGGTCCTAGATGTGCCCAAGAAAATGAGGAGCAGGTTGTAACTAGCAACTCTGTCCCTCCCCCCTTGCCCCACGCCCCAGCCCAGGGTGCCTACGCAGAGGCATCTGGAACCACTGAACAAACACATCTGAGCACATTGGCCTTCAGAAATGGGGGAGAGAGAGCCTAGGGGGAAAAGCTGGGACAACAGCGAAATAAGTAGCAGCAGCAACGCCAAAGGTGAATGGTGACGAAGACTGCCGTGACGAGCAGGTACCCTATTAGGGTGAGCTCCACGGCAGAGCGGACCTCGGGGTCTGAGAAGGAGACCTTGTAGTGCCCTCGCGATGTCACACCCAGGCGGAACCCAGCGACCCGCACGCCTTGTCGCCAGCAGTAGTAGACGCCCCTGTCGTTCAGCTGGGTGAAGCGGATGTGGAGGTGATGGCCATGGTCGATGAACACCCTCATGGACCTGCTGACGCCCCTCAAGTACTGCGCGCGATAGAAGGGCTGGTGGTCCTTGTCCCAGGCCACGGCGTGCTCCGGCCGGGCCCCCGGACAGGAGATGATGAGTCCATGACCCAGCCTCTGCTGGTGGTACTGGATGGGCACCTGGGGCACCCAGGGCCGGCTGCCCGTTTTGGATATGTAGTTGAAAATGGCCATCACGCCCCTATGGGACGTCGTTGTATTCTTGCAGGGCACCATGCAGCTCTGCACCAGCAGCTCGGGCGTGTGGTCCTTGGCCTGGGCCTGAAGCTTCCTTGGCACGGCCCGTGAACCACAGGATACCACATCTGGCAGAGTCTTACGGTAGCGTGGGGAGAGGTCCGGGCTCTGCAGGTAGCAGAGGCCAATGCGCCACTGCTCCCCATGGACCCCACAGCGGTCACAGGGGGTCCACTCCCAGAAGGCAGTGAAGACATGGAGGCTCCCATGGTACTCGTCAGCGAAGGGCTCCTCGCCCAGGTCCCTGAAGGTGGCCACCATTCCCTCACTGCTCTGGATGTCCACATCGTAGGCATAGAAGTAGTCCCCTTTGCGCGTGCCACAGAAATACAAGCCCGAGTCCTCGGGCTGGGCCCGGAAAACCAGCAGGCTGAACATGCGAATGCTGAAGCGGACCAGCAGGTCACTGCCCACCCGCACGTGGGATGCCTCCGTCAGCACCCGCCCGTCAAAGTCCGTCAGAACTGTGGTGTGGCTGCGGCCCAGGTGCTTTTGATAGTACCAGACGACAGCGAGCACCTCCTCGGGCTTGCAGTGACAGGGCAGCTCGAAGCTCATGTCCGCCAGGTAAGCCGCATTGTCGAACATCAGGAAAGCAGGGCAGGGGGTCCTCTGGAAAATGTCCTCCTTCTCCACAATTTCAAAGGCCTGGAGACTCCCCCACGCCCACAGGAGCACAGCGGCATGGGCCAGGTTCATGCCAGAAGCAGGGAAGGGCCAGAAGGGCCAAGGTGAAAACGAGGCACTAAAGGTCTCTGGAACTTCTAGAGATCACTGCCAGGAGAGGCATCTTTATGAGGAAAGGGTTAAGCAGCCAAGAAAAGAAGCAACAATCTGCAGGGAAGACAGCCAAAGGCAAGGCAACTTATTCCCAGCTGATGTACAGGATGCCCTTCTAAGGTGACAGATGTGATCTCCAGGAAAAACCATTCTAGAACCTGGCCCTTTCTCCCCTTTCTAGAACACTGGCACTCGCCCAAGAATGGACCGGGAGAAACTGGAATGAGAAGCAAGGGCCTAGCAGCTGGACAGGGAAACCCTACCTTCCGGCTCCAGGCCTTGCCCTGCCTGCCGAGTGGAAAGGCCTTCCTTTTGGTTAGCCAGGGGTTGAAGGAAGCCCACCACCTTCCCATCTGGCCATCGGAAGAAGCCTGGGAGGCTGCTCAGACCTACATGGATGGCTTGGGGCTTTCCCAGACTCCACCTGCCCAGGAACTCAGTACCCAGGGGAAAATATTGCCCCTCAAATAAGGTAACATACAACCCTTTGTCAATTAAATGTCCATTCATTGGTTTTACATTGTAAATATTCTTGTCAAAAGCTATGGAGATCAGTATTTGTTTTCCATGCAGGAGGAGTGACTTTGCTTTTCCCCTTTTTGGGTGGAGGCTGTCACTGGAGTAGCCAGCATTTGGGTGGCCACATGCCCATCTCTGAGGGTGATGGGCCACAGGTTTGGCAGACCCTAAGGGTGGGAAGCAAAGCTCTTTTGACTTCCTGGGCCTTTGGCCATCCTGTGGATCTACACAGTTCAGAATATTGAGCCACTGAGGGGGTGGAGAAGAGGGGAAGATTCCATTCCAGCTTTTGCTCTGAAGATTCTAAGTTGGGAAGGGAAGTGGGTGTGGGTTTCTTATTACAGTCCTGCAGAGCCCCCCAGGACCATCAACACAAGCCTCCAGTGACCACTGGGGGGCTCTAAAGATAACTGGTCCTATCAATCCACTTGGTACAGCTCTAGCAGCTCTTGTAGGAGCCTCTCCTCCTTCTGGAGCCCACCGGGTTGCCCCTCCAGATCCTGCTCCTCTTGGCTGAGACCCTCCTCCACAGGTGTGGGCGTGCCCATGGCCTGAAGCTTCTGAAACAAGCCTTTGCAGCCCTCTCTTTCTGCATGGCTCATCAGGCTCAGGTTCAGGGCAAAGCGCCTGGTGCTGGCCAGGCTGCGCAGGATCTCCAGCACCACCAGCCGGTCAGCTGGCCTCACGTGGTCAGCCAGTGCCACCAGCAGCTCCCCTAGAAGTCCAAACCCCACGTCCGTCTGGAAGAGCTGGCCAAGTTTGGGACCTCCAAGCTGCAGCAGGGCCTGGTAGCGCTCCGGCCCACTCTGCAAGTGTCGCCGCCAACCCCGGTAGAACTCTGCTGAGGTCTCTGGCTGCAGCAGTGCTTTCTCCTGGACCACAAAAGAAGAAAAGGGAATCCAGGGCTCTTCCAGCTGCTCTGCGACCGCGAGAGTGAGGGGAACCTCGGGGATTTCATCTTGGCTCAGCTGCTACTGCTCTCTGAGCACTGGGAAGGCTCTGGTCTGTGCGGGTCTCATTTTCAGATGAGAGAGGGTCCTAAAGAACCCAGGCCACAGTTTGAGATTTTCAGTTGAACCAGGATTTTCCTACTGATCAATGTGAGAGGGAGTCAGGGTTTACTCTAAGCAGGGCAGAAGGGGTGACTGAAAACCTCGGGAAGAGAGAAAGAACTCAAGGTGGGTGTTAAGGCTCCAACAGGCTGGGTCTCCCTCCCAACACCAGCACAGGGCCGTTGTACTATACACGAGAGAATCCAGAGCAACCCAGCTCTATCCGTGAATGCCAGGCAAAGGGCTGACCGCAAGCCTCTCACAGCTTCCTGGTTTGTTCTGTGCCATTGAACTCACCCTCACCATCTGATGTTGCTTTTCTTTCTGGGATCGGAGGCAGAAACCTGCCTCTGTTGGCTTAACATGAAAAATAAGTAAATGGTACGTATTGTAAGAAAACAGGACTGGCGGTTTGGGGCAGAGTCCTGCTGGGCCTCACCTACCGGGGGGATGTCAGTGGTTTCATCCCGGGAGGATGTTCCCTGAGTAGTGTGACAGTTCCAGGGCACGGTCCTCTTTCCTCCTATCTTGTCTTTCCGCTCCAAGGGCTTCAGATGTGATGCCAGGACAATACTCCTGTGGGCAAAGGACAGGGATTAAGGGATGGACCTAATGCTGTTTGCAGCTCTGTGGTAGCTGGGCTTTGCATGACATAAGCCGAACCTGTCGGCAGGTCAGTGTGACAATAATAAAAGCAATAACAGCAGCAACAATAGCTGACAGCTTTCAAGTACTCCCCGTCCCCCAGACACTGTGCTCAGACGTCTAACACTCATCCAATGAGTAACAACTCATCCAATCATAGCAATGGCTACTCTCTCTTACAGATGAGGAACCGAGGCTCAGAGAGATTCAGTGACTTGCACACGATCACACAGGTCACAGAGGGCAGGACCAGGACTGAGCCCAGAATTGTCTGACTCTAAAGCATGGGCTCTTATCCACCACAGTCCACCATAATAGGAGGGCCTGAGAAAAATGACATGAAGCCAACCTGAACTCCTCATAGGAAGCCACCCTCTGCTCCACTGCCCGTAACTTGGCAGCATTCTCCCGCTGGTACTTCTCATCAGCATTGAGTGCAGCCTGCAGCTCTTTCTCCAAAGCCTTGAAGTCAATGATGTCATTCCTCTCCATGGCCTGTGCCTGGGAAGGCAAAGAGAGCGGACACAAGTGGAAGGTCAATAACAGAGGAAGGAGAGCACACCTGGTTTCTTTGGGAGCCCACAAAATGACCTAAAACACTCTGGATAATTTGTCACTTATCTTGGGGGGAGGTGTTACAAAAACCTAGTTCTCTATAGAGTTACACAGCGAGGATTCGCTTAAGATTTGTTTTCCCTGAAAATAAAATAAAGTCCTGACTTTCTAAGTATGGAGCCATGTCTTAATTTTTTTCTCTGTCTCTAGAAATCTTTTAACATCGGTGCTTTAGATGAGGAAACATTTGGATCTCAGAATTCAGTCCCGTCACTTTTCCACATAGCGAGTTGTACTTGGGCGACCTCTTTACTTCTGCAGCGTCCGCGGATCTGACGCTGAGTGACCTGTTCTACAAGGAGATCATCTATACGGGTTCCAGTCTTGGCTCTGGCTTTTACTCGCTGTGAGGCCCCTTGGAACCTCAGATTCCTGTGCAGTGAGCTAGATGTTGCGGCGGAGTCATCATCAACAGCCCCACGGCAGGTCAGCAGGATGTCTGCAACCGAACCCACAGGCCTCCCCGTCCACCCCGATGTGGGTAAGCTGAACACCAAGAAAGGGGCTGGACTGACCAGGAATTGAACACAGGTGTTCTGGTTTCTGTCCTGTTCCGAATAAAAAGAACTAACCCTCTTGCCCCCCGACCGTCACCCCAGCAGCCCTGCCCTTGGTTCCCTTGCTTTCTTCCGGGATTGCCAGATAACTCGGGTATAGAGCCACTCAACGTACCCCACTGCCAGCGGCTTCGGTTGCCTAGCAACTACTCCAACACCCTGCCCACGTGATCCTCCCGAAGGCCCCCTTGCAGTGTGGTCCCGAGGCGCCTGATCAGACTCAATCTTCTTCAGGCTTCGCTCTCTTTGGAGCAGCTCACGCCGCAGTTTTGGGGGCCCACAACTCCACCACGCCCGTACTTGTGTCCGCGGTCGCCATTGCTCCAAGCTGATCCCCCGGCAGAGGGCTGTCCTCCGCGGCAGAAACGCGACGGCGGCGTCTGCGGGGTCCTTCCGGACTCCGGGCGCAGGCGGCGCGGCTGCGTGGGGCGGAAGGCTGTCTCGGTTGGCCTACCTGGAGCTTTCGGCTGAGCTGGAGGGAGGTGAGCTGAACCGACGCGGGTCGACAGCATGGGAAAGTTGCCCCGGTGGGATGGGCAATTAAGTAATGTCAGATCTGGAAGAGCCTTTATATGCTGTCTGTCTTTTTCACTTTACACGTGGGTGAATTGAGGTGTGGAGCGGGAAAGGGAACGAAAGACACCCCCCTCCCCTGATCCCCCCCCCCCCCCGCGCGCGCGCGCACACACACACACACTCACTCACTCTCTCTCTCTCTCTCTCTCTCTCTCTCCAGGATTCCGGGGTTCCTTCATTGCTGTCCATCCGTCAAACCCTTTCCTTGGCCTGGGGTTATTCTTTCACTGTCTGCCAAGCTCCCTCTATGCTTATTCTGTAGTCCTTTGAGAGCCCGCATTATAGCGGGAAGTTGCCGTGAGGTGCGGTACCTGAAGGTACTAGCTCTGCGCAACTGTGGGCGAGTCGGCTATCTTCTCTGTGCCTTGTGGAGGCATTCATTCATTCATTCATTCATTCAACAAATACTTATTGAGGCCCTGTATTGTGCCAGACACTGTTCTAAGTGGAAAAAAAAAACCGAAGTCCTTGTTTAAATCGTAGTTCGGGAGATGACAGTAAACACATCGATAGATGTATTTCCGCTGGTGGTAAATGTTAATAATAACGGAGCAGTGAACGTGGGGGTTGGAGAGTGTGAGGGGACTTTTTTAGAAGGTTTCTCGGAAAACGTGACATTTCTGTAGAGACCTGAGTGAAGTGAAAGAACAAGGTATAAGTAATCCAAAAGAAGAGCACTTTAGAGGAGAGTAGCGAGTACAATGGCCCCGAAGCAGAAATTGCCTTGGTTTGTCCCATGAACAGCCTTGTATAAAAATGTCTGCAGTCACTTCATAGATCTCGGGAGAGTGAAATGAGCACAGATGCGATAGCTCTTTGGAAGTGTAAAGAATCTCCACACACGTTGAAAGTAATACCACCCTGGCTGGTGCGGCTTGGCTGGGTTGGAGCGTTGTCTCATAGACTAAAGAGGGTCGTGGGTTTGAGTCCCAGTCAGGACACATACCCAGGTTGCAGGTTTGCACCCTGTTTGGGGTGTGTACAAGAGGGCAACCAATTGCACCCAGTTGATGTGTCTGTCCCTCGTTAGTTATTAGTCCGTGGAGCTCTTAATTCTGTATTTTATCTGCAATCAGCACTCAACAGGTTCCACTGAAGGAGGCAGAAGGATTAACCTAGTGCAAGAAGTATCTCAAAGTTAAACATTCCATGCACTTAATATTTAACAGTGCCTACTGATGCACGTGGCACACAGGGTCCCGGGAGTCAAGAATGGCCAAAAAATAACATCAGCTAATGTTTATTGAGCCTGGGACTCTGATGAGTTCTTTACGCAGACTGTTTTGTTTAACGCTCGCCGTCTTTCATGCGGCGCAGATTGTTTGCTCCGTCTTCCAGCTGAGGAAGCAGGTTTGGCGAGGAAGTAACTTACCTGAAGTTGCACAGTTACGAAGTGACAAAGTTAGGGTTCACATCCAGGTCGTCCAGCTCCAGAGCCCAGGCCCTTAAGCCCTGCTCTGCTGTGCCGTTTATTACTTGTAAGCTGTAAGTTGTGGGTGATGGTGATCAGTACGATTAACTGCCCTGCAGAACAATTACATGCTGATAAAGGTGCAGAAGGCTGTAGCGGCCTAGGGGAGTGGGAAATTGAGGATCTAGGAAAGCTTGAAAGAGGTGGCGGCATTTGAACTGTACTTCGAATAGAATTTCAGTAATTGAAGTAGAGAAAACCCACAAAGTACTTACTAATTACAAGGAGAACACAAGTAACTTTACAGTAGAAAATCCTGACAGACACTACTGTAATCAAGTGATTAAGGTAACATACCCACTAAGGGGACATATTAAAATCATGTATTGCCCTGGCCAGTGTGGCTCAGTTGGAGCATCATCCCATAACCAAAGGGTTGCAGGTTCAATTCCCGGTCAGGGTACACACCTAGGTTGCGGGTCTGATCCCTGGTCCGGATGCATACAAGCGTACGGGAAGGCAACCAATTGGTGTTTCTCTTTCTCCCTTCCTCTCTCTCTCAAAAAATAAAATCATGTACGACCTGATAGGAGATGCACTAAAAAGAACACAGCATCACTTCTGAGATATTCCTGCCAGAAATGCATAACCTTAATCTAATCCTGAGGAAACATCAGACAAACCCGAGTTACGGGACATTCTACAAACTTGCTAGCCTGTAGTCTTCAAAAGTGTCAAGTCATAAAAGTCAAGGAAAGACCAAGGGACTGTTCCAGAGTGACAGAGACTAAAGACATGACAACCGAATGCCAACGTGCAGTCCTGGACTGGAGCCTTTGCTGTGCAGGACACCATTAGGGCAGTTTGTGAAATTGGGGTCTGTGGATTAGGTGGTAGTCGTGTGTCTGACTTCCTGATTTCGATGGTTGAGTTACGATTACGTAGGGCAATGTTCTTGTTTGTCGGAATCGCGCGCCCTAAAGCAAGAGCTGGCAGGCCTTTTCTGTAGTAAATATTTTAGGCTTTCCGGGCCATATGGGCCCTGTTGCAGCTACTCAGTGTTGCTGTTACAGTGTGAAGGCAGCCATAGACAATATGAATGAACGAGCAGCGCTGTGTTCCCATATGGCTGATTTTATAGGCATTGAAATTTGAATTTCATATTAATTTTCATATGTCATCAAATAGTATTCTTTCGATTTTTCTACTGTTTGAAAGTGTAAAAGGCATTCTTAGCTGGAGGGTTGTGCAAAGTCAGGCCGCAGGCCAGGCGTTTGGCCACAGGCCGCCGTGTGCCCACCCCCGCACTACAGTCTTAGGTGGTGAGGGGCATTGTGTCAGCAGTGTGTATTCAAATAATTTAGGAAAAAGAAAGTTATTTGTACTGATTTTGAGACCTTCTGGTAGTAAGTTATTTTAAATTTCTTTAGTATTACAAAAAGAAGAGTACGTAAACAGAGATCGTGAGTAGAAGAGAGTGGAGGGGAGAGTACAGGGCTTTGGGGAGCAGCCAGTAGGTTGGTGTGATTGAAGAGGCGATGCGTGAAGGGGTCTGGTCGACTGGAAGCCTAGACGGGTGGGGCCGTATCATGGAGGCCCTGTTACCATGCCAGAGTCTGACCCCTCTTCTTGAATTTCAGCATCATGGATACCGACTTGTATGACGAGTTTGGAAATTATATTGGACCAGAGCTAGATTCTGATGAAGATGATGATGAATTGGGCAGAGAGACCAAAGATCTTGATGAGGTAAGACAAATTATTGCTTATTCCTTCTCTTGCTTTTTTAAAAAAGCAATAAAGTAGTGATTCCTCTGTGCTCCCATAAAACCCGTGTACATCTCTAACTTTGCCCTGTTTGTGATATGACTTATTGCCCTGACCGGTGCGGCTCAGTTGGTTGGAGCATCATCCTGTAGACGGAAGGGTCACCGGTTCGATTCCTGGTCAGGGCGCATACCCAGGCTGCAGGTTTGATCCCTGGTTGGGGTACATATGAGAAGGCAACCAAGTTGATATTTTCTCTCTCCCTCCCTCCCTCTCTCTCTCTCTACCCACTCTCTCTCCTTTCCCCTGCCCTTCCTTTCTCTCTAAAAGCAGTGAAAAAAATGCCCTCAGGAGAGGGTAAGTAAATAAATAAAATATAGTGTGACTTACTGGGGTCTAATACTGCACATAACCTAGGAACTTAGCTGCTGAAGTTCCAAAAGGAAATAGAAGACGGCCACCTTTTCCAACCGTAGCTGCACTGGGAACTTCCTCATAAGCTCAGACTTTGAAAAATGAATAAAAGCAATGGAAAGCGAAGGTGCAGATGCCTATACTCCCCTTTGGGAAGTCTGGAGGATGGAATCCAGAGTGGCCAGAGGCTTGCAAAGGCACCAAAGGCAGCTTTT
Organism: Macrotus californicus; assembly: GCA_007922815.1. NCBI lineage: Eukaryota > Metazoa > Chordata > Mammalia > Chiroptera > Phyllostomidae > Macrotus > Macrotus californicus. The sequence goes on from VMDR010001183.1 coordinate 42,804, forward strand.
TTGTCAGTGTTCAGAGCGAGAAGTGAACAGGCCCACTGCTCATCAGTGGGGGTGTGACAGTAACAGAACATCGGGGAGCAGAACAAATGTCCCGGCTGCCATCTGTCTTCTCCATCAGGGAAAATGTCCTTCAAACTAGAAAAAGTAGAGCAGACACGGAGAAAGAACACTGAAGCCACGTAGGTGACGTGAAGAGGGAGCGTCTTGCAGCCTTAGATGCCTTCAAGGCTCCAGGCCCAGATGCCTCAGGTCCTGGGTGGGGTGGTGGGGGAGACCTTGCAGAGGTTAGCCGAAGCCACCGCGGTCATCTCTAAGAAATGGCACTGGCTGTGGCGCTAGGAAGTGAATGTGGTGACTCGTCCTACTTTTCAAAGATGGAGATGAGGCACTGCATTTCAGGAACTACAGGCTAGTGTGATGTGGTCAAAATTATGGAAGGGGTTTTTAAACCATGACGGTGAACACTTAGGAAGCTCATATGAGTTTTTCTCAGTTTTCCTTTCACAGTAACAAGATTGAGATATAACTTAGGGGTAGGCTGTGGATGTTATGTATCTTGATTGGGCAAGGCATTTGATGTCTTATTTTTTCTTATAAACCAATTATTTTCTTTTAAAAAATATTATTTTAAAGAGATAATTTTCATTATACAAGTAATTCATGCACACATTCTCATTCCCACCAAACAGATAGAAAGTATTCCTTGATTCTTACTCCATTTCACTCCCCTTTCTGAGATAGCCGCTGTAACTCCTGATGTTCTTGTGGGAAGGGCATGGGCTGGGTCATAATACGGAAGGAGGTCACAGCCACTAACAGTGGTACCGAAAGGGTTTTGATTAATGGGTCACTGCCAGAGCTCTGGTGACATGCCCCAGGTGTCTGTGCCTGGTCCCATCCTTTTTGACCTTTTTGTCAGTGACTTATATGAACATAGAGAAGTTTATAAAATTTGCACATCACATAAGCTAATATATTAAGTAATGGAATCTAAATTCAAAATTATCTCAGCACACTTGAATTCCAGGCTAAATGAAGCCCAAGAATTTGTTCATTGAGTCTTTATAGAGCATTTACTATTTGCAAGGAATCATGATGCAGAGAAAGGCAAGGCCTTGTCCCTGCCCCCAGAAACCTAGTGCTTGCCGGGGGAGACGAAGTACATACAGAAGTGCCTGTAATACAGGACCGCGAAGGACGGGTGCAGTTTAAGGCATACTAGCTGATGTCCATGGTAACAGGAGCTAAGGAGGGATTAGTCCTGGCTGGGATAACCAAGAAAGGTATCCGAGGAAGCCACATTCAAAGTGAACCCAAAGAATGGGCAGACGTCTGTAGAGACAGAAAGTAGAATAATTAGTGATTGTCTAGGTTGGGGTGAGAAACGGGAATGATGGCTGAAGGGTCGAGTTTCTTTTCGGGTGATAAAACTGATCTAAAATTGACCGTGGTGATGGTTGCACAACTCTGAATATACTAAAAACCATTGAATTGTGCACGTAAAATTGATGAATTGCGTGGAACGTGAATTACATCTCACTAAAGCCATTAATAACAAGGAAACAGAATGGGTAGGCTGTGTATGGATGCTTCCACCTCGGTACAGAAGGTCAAGTCCATCACAGTCGAGTTCACGCACCACATTATTGCTTGTGCAGGGCTCTGCTCTTGTTCCATGAACCCGTTCCTTTTTATCTCGTTCTCATACCTGTTTCCATAGTGATTGACCTAATGTATGTATGTTTTTGTTTGTATAGTTGCAAAATGTACAATTGCATCATGTGTGTGTATTGAAGTAAATGGAACCCTATTTCTGCATCATTCTGTCTTACTTTGCCCACTCGGTGTGGGACAAGTGATGCATTTTAGGGTCCGTCTCCGTTGCTGTGTGGATGTCCTAATCTGAGGCATCTCATCTCTCTGGTGTGTGTTACTTAGTGATGGGCACCTAGGTGACCTGCCGTCAGCCTTCCCGTGACACAAATAATACCGCAGTGGGTGTTCTCGCTTTTATGCACCATGTGAAAATTTCTTTGGGTTATATTCCCAAAAGCAGAGTTGCCGATCATAGGATCATACTCATATATGCACACATATATACACACCTATGTGTACATGCTTTGTTAGTCTGTTGGGACCACGTCCTGTCAGATTGCTCTTCAGCATGGCTGCACTGGTCCCTGCTCCTGCCAGCAGGATGAGAGTTCCTGTAGCCTCCTGGTCCACATGGGATGCATAGATTTTTAAAATCATTCTCCATTGAAGGCATGTAAGAGTAGAGAGACACATAGGATTTTGTAATGGAGACTAGAACGGAGTGCAGTGAGCAGGGGCCCAGAGGTGGGGTGTCAGTGCAGAGGAAGTGATTTCTGCTTCTGATTGCTGACGCACAGTTGCTGGAGGATGGCTCTGGCTGTGAAGCGGGGTGCAGGGGGCAGCCCACGGAAGGCCTTGAATGGACTACTGGGAGTCATGCGTGACATGATCCGAGTTAGATGCCGGGACCCCACTTTTAGTGCAGGGAGGGTCGGGGGCCCACCCAAATCCATCACAGTGGAAGAGTGCAGCGGTGCGGATTTGACCCACTGTTCGAATGAGGGGAGCTGGATGCGCAGGTGAACACTGGTTGTGACAGATGAAGGGAGATGATGAAAAGATGCTTGTTCAGTTTTATCTTAGACTTGTCAAGCTTGAGCTTCTATTAGGACACTTGGGTAGAAATAATTACAGGTAGTTGGAAATTATTGCATGAAGGAATATGTAGGTACACTTAGACTCAAAATACACTCAGCAGTGTGGGGTGGGAGGAAACTGGCTGGATGGCTAGCTACTCTCCCTCCTTCCAGTACATTCTCAGTATGGGAACCAGAGTGGCTCTTTTTAAACAAGTCTGATCACACTGCTCCTCTGCTCAGAGCCAATGGAGCCGGTTTCTCAGCCTTGGCGCCATTGATGTTGGGGGCCCTTGCGTCTGGTTCCTTCCACTCAGTAAAATGTCTCCACGATTTATCAGTGTTGCAACATGTATAAGTGTTTCTTTTTACTGCAAATAATATTCTGTTATGTGGATGCACCTCATTTGATTTATCTGGTCATCAGCTGATTGACGTTTGGGTCGTTTGCACTTGTGACCATCACGAGCAGAGCCTGTGAGCATTTGTTCATACATGTTTGCGTGAACGTAAGTTTTCATTTGTCTTGGGTGCATACCTAGGAATGGAATTGCTGGGTCACATGGTAACTCGGTGTTTAACATTTTTTAGAAAAGATTTTATTTATTTTTAGAGAGGAAGGGAAGGAGAAAGAGAGGGAAACACCAGTGTGTGGTTGCCTCTCATGTGCCCCCCACTGGGGACCTGGCCCACAACCCAGGCATGTGCCCTGACTGGGGATCGAACTGGTGACCCTCTGGTTCTCAGGCCCACACTCAGTCCACTGAGCCACACCATCCCGGGTGGTGTTTAACATTTTGGGGAGCTATCAAATTGTTTCACAAAGTGGACACACCATTTGCATTCCTGCCAGCAGCATGTGAGGGTTTCAGTTTCTCCACATCCTCACCAACACCTGTTATTTTTGTCAGAAAAGTATTTTTTGGAAACAATTCTGTGAATCTCAGTGAAAAATCCAAGGGTCTGGACTTACTCCCAGTTTCTACCCCTGCTCCCTGGTTTCTGCTCTTGGAAGGAGTTATTTTTTCCCTTAAGAGGTGTGTTGTGATAAGCCATTTGTCCAATCCCGATTGGCTTGTGACTCGTGGCCCGCATTTAGGAAGGGGTGAGTCTGAACGAGGAGGGCCACCTGAGGCCACAGCTTACAGGCTTCTCTTGGTGAAGGACCACATAAGCGTGGACGCTGGCCTGTGACCGATCTGGCGCAGCACTCAGGATCAGAAGCTGTCACGTGTGTGATGTCACTGCTCGTAACTCGCGCGATGTCCGTTGCGGGGCAGAAGTGCGTGCCTCTCACAGCCTTCTTCCCTCTCCTGCATGCAGATGGACGACGACGATGACGACGATGACGTAGGCGATCACGATGAGGACCACCCGGGGATGGAGGTAGTGCTGCACGAGGACAAGAAGTACTACCCCACAGCCGAAGAGGTGTACGGTCCTGAGGTGGAGACCATAGTCCAGGAGGAGGACACTCAGCCTCTCACAGGTAGGCCGGGAGGCCCGGGCGTGTGCCAGGTGACGGTGGAACCAGGGCCCTTCATGTCCTGGCCATCAGCCGCCTTGCGTGTTCAGTGAGTGAATTGATCAGCTTGTCGGTGCTGTTTCTGGTCTGAGACTCCGTTAACCCTGCTTTAGTATCAGTAAAACTCCTAGCTTTTTTCTGAGGAAATAAGAGTTACTTCTTTATTTATCTAACATCTGTTGAGGTGCTCGAAGACTGTTTTTAAATTATCCCCTGGTCTGATGTATTTTACATCCCAGTAATCCCAGTGCCTTTAACCGGTCCTCGCGGTGTTTATTTTGTAAGTGATTGCATTTTATAACTACAAGGAGAAGTTTTGAACTGACATTGACCTCAACCTATATCCAGTCCCTCCCTCTTTCTGCCAAGAAATAAAGTCCAGACTCAGTCCACAATTCAAGATCCTTTACTACCTTCTATAAAACAGCGCTCCCAGAACTTGCTCAAAATCCGAATGATCCTTGAGAATAACGTAAATTGATATCATGTATCACGCATTCTGAAAGCTCAGCCTAATAGAATGGAGCTCTGTGTTTTTATGTTTTCTGCCTGCCTGCACATCAATAATCTTTTTTCCTCCAGAACCTATTATTAAGCCAGTGAAAACCAAGAAATTCACTCTGATGGAGCAGACATTACCTGTCACCGTGTATGAAATGGAGTAAGTTATAATGTCTCTCAGCCTCTCTTCATAAATAATGTGGGTTCATTATTGCGATGGGGGTGTAGGAGGCGGTTTGTGGTCGAAGTAGCCAGTGAATTGCATGAGCAAAATCGCTCCCTACAATTTGCCAAGATTTCCCTTCGGTTTATGTGGTTGCTGGGGCATTTAGTTTCAGCGGTAACGTTCCTCTTCGCTCGCATCCAGATCTCAGCTGTTTCCTCTTCTTCCGAGTCTTCAGCTTGGTTTTGACAGCCAGCTTCTCGGGCAGAGAGTGCCAAGTGTTACAGTTGTCAGTGTTGGACCGCCAGAGCCTATTCTGACCCAAAGGTGCTGAGTAGTTTGGGAAGCTAACAATTCTGCATTGGAAAGGAGGGCACAAGCAGGTAGCTGTACAGGGCGGGGCAAGAGTAGGTTTACAGTCATGAGTGCGTGAAACAGGGTTTACTCTTGTGTTATGGTTGATTAATTACTGTGTTTCCATAGAAACGACTGTTAACCTGCTTTTGCCCAGCCCTGTGTGTACAGAATGATTTAGACCCTTCAAACTGTTTTGGAAAATACTTAAACTGATGGAACGCAGTTGTAGGGCCCTCGTGAGTTGACGTGCTTCTTACTTACTAGAGGCTGAAACTATTTTCAGCCCTGCTGTTATCGTGTATGCCCAAAAGAGGGGGTCCCTTAACACCTGCTGGCCTCACCTACCATCCTTTAGACATTTCCGGTTTGTTTTAAATAACCATCCTTTAGACATTTCCGGTTTGTTTTATGCATTGATTTTAGAGAGAGAAAGGAAGAGAGAGAGATGGCGATTTATTGTGGAACTTACTGATGCATTCATTGGTTGCTTCTTGTATGTTCCCCAACCGGGGATCGAACCCGAACCCACACCTTGGCATGGTAGGACGACACTCTAACCAATTGAGCCACCCAGACCGGCATTTTTGGAACAACTTTTCAGTTATTTTCAGAACGTGCTTTATATTCATTTCTGTTCTCAATGGTGATTTTTAAAAATCTCCAATCTGTGAAAGCTGACTAGATTTTTTTTTTTTTGAAGAGCCAAAGTCGTCTGAAGGCTACTTGTCAGAAGTAATGAGGGTAAGAAGCCAGAAAGACAGTACTGATTTTGATCAAGACGGAAGTTCTCTGCTCAGCATTCATTTTTCTTTTTTTGGTTTTTTATATTTTGTGTGTTTGTTTTTAGAGAGAGGGAAAGGGAAGGAGAAAGAGAGGGAGAGAAACATCAACGTGCGAGAGAAGCATCCATTGGTTGCCTCTCGCACGCCCCCACCTGGGGACCTGGCCCGCAACCCAGGCATGTGTCCTGACTGGGAATCGAACCAGAGACCTTTCAGTTCGAAAGCAGGCACTGAATCCACTGAGCTACACCAGCCAGGACAGCATTGTCAATGAGATGACACTTTTGTTATCTAGCTCCGAGGACAGTTTCAAAAGAGAAGATCCCAGAGTTATTTTAAGTCCCCTCAACATCAATGGAATAAAGAGATGACATCTGACCTGAAGATGTTGAAAGGGGCAGTACTCGTGTGTGTGTGTTAGTTCTGGTATTTGGTTTTGGGTTTTTTTTTTCTTGCTTGCTTTTTAAATCTCATTAGTTTACTGTTGAAATCCTCGTGACATTTCACAGATTTGCGTCGTGGATCAGTCTATTCCGTCATGGATCAGTCTATTCCGTTCCCAGAGCCAGGACTGTATAGATGTAGAAACTCATGTCTGCCCCAGAGCATTCTCTTGTGGGTCTGAAAGGTGTTCCTGAACAATTGACAATTCCTACGACACTTTTACACCTCTGCCCATTTGAAAACTTTTGCCAAAGTCCCTTGTCTCGTTTCCTTTCTCCTTTCAGTTTCTTGGCAGATCTAATGGATAACTCAGAGCTCATCAGAAATGTGACCCTCTGTGGCCATCTCCATCATGGCAAGGTGAGAGAACTTTTAGCTACTTGGAACAGTGTTTCTCCTTGGTCCTGCCCTTTGCTTCAGCCCTCAGAGTCACAGGCTGGGGTTTGAGCCCAGAAGGCTAGACCTTCAGACTCTGGGGACCCCCATCCCCATCGTGAAACTTGCTGTAGAATTCTAGCTTGTCCTCAGCAGTAGGTGGAGCCCGTCAGTCAGCCACTTGCATGCCTCAGCCTGGTGTCTGCAGCTAGACAGATAAGGGGAAATTGAGCTTCACTGTGATTTTATATGTTTTCATTTCCCTGGGGACACTGGTCTAAGAAAGACTGCATCTTTCATTTGAAAATAATCCTGTGACTTCAGTGTTCATTTTTTGCTGACCCGTAACCTTCTCCATTCTCTCCCTCCTCTCCGTATCCCTAAATGATGTGGTGGGTTGGGAGCTGGGGGAAGGGTAGAATAGATTTTCCCCTGTGGTTGGCAGGTCTTAACCTCCGTTTCCTTTCAGACGTGTTTTGTAGATTGTTTAATAGAGCAGACTCACCCGGAGATCAGAAAGCGCTATGACCAAGATGTAAGTGGAAATTCAGTTGAGAGTTTAGGATGAACCATTCAGAATGTACAGGGGTGTGTCTGTCTTATCCCCTTCCTTGGGCTTTCTCGGTCATCATAAATAATGACACCTGCAGAGTGCTGCTTTATCATTGCAATCTGTATTAATAGTTTTTAAGAAAATAATTAGAACTTTCTCAGGGGCATAAAGAATATTAATCCGCAGTATTTTTGTGTGATCTGTTATGCACTTGGGATCCTTCCTCTATTCTGATATATCTTGACTTTTACGGCCTATTCTCTCCTGTCGTATTAAAAGCTTCCTCTGTAAATATGATACAATGGCCCCTGTTGTTTTCGTGATAAATTTAAATGCCTGTGAATGAGGCCACGAGTGGCTGCAGGTCTCAGTGCAATAATTGTTCAGTCTCTGCCAGATTGACTGTTGTGACATGTGGGGACTGCGTGAAGGCTGGATGTGTCTCCCTTCACCACTCTAAGAGTGTGGTGCATTTGATGTGATTTAGCTCTCCAGCTTCAGTGATTACCCCACCCCCTAAAAACACACAGCCAGCAGCGCTTTCCATCTGGGAAGGCCCTGGTCTCGTTGTCCGGAATTTCTGTAGGGACCCCCTGCTCTCTTCAGTCTGTTCTCCTCCTGAGGCAGAAACCCTTGAGTTGGGAGGCGGTGGGGGAAAGTGATTGATGGTTTGGGCGGGAGGGAAGTCTGAGTTCCGGTGGTAACGACAGTCGCTTTTTTTCAGCTGTGCTACACTGACATCCTCTTCACAGAACAGGAGGTAAGTGTGCCTTGGGAAGTCCAGCCACTGTCTGCACCAGGCCCCACAGTAGTAGTTTTGCTGGGCGCGTAGGGAACCTTTATGATGACACTTTGGCCCGTGCCACATCCCCCTCTCTCGCTCCCACCTTTTTAATCTCCCTGCTTCTACCAGTCACCCCATGATCTGTAACTTGAAAGAGCTGGGGAAGCAAGCTATAGGGTAAAGGTGGGGACCCTCCATCCTTGACTGAATTTAATGTGGCCTAATAGGGCAAATACTATAAGTTATACAGAAGTTCCACATGATTTTTTTAAATGACATCGTGCTTAAAATCTATAAGATGACTTCATCCATAAGACCGTCACTTTCTAGGAGTAGTTCGTCTTTAAGATGGGTTCGTCTGTCTGCCACTCTGCTTTCTGTGTCTTCTCTGTTTCCATCTGGGTCTTTTTTCCTCTCCTCTGAACCTTTCTCTTTGCCCCTCTTTCTTTCTTTTTTTTTTTTTTTTTTAATTAAAAAAATTTTTATTTAAGAGAGAGGGGAAGGGAGAAAGAGGAAAACATTGATGTGTGAAACATCGATCAGTTGCCTGTCACGTGCCCCCAACTGGGGACCTGCCCTGCAGCCCAAGCATGTGCCCTGACTGGGAATCGAACTGTCGACCTTTCCATTTGTGGGACGATGCCCAGCGCACTGAGCCACACCAGTCAGGGCCCCCTCTTTATTTCTGTCTCTTTTTCTTGAATACCCACATGATCGGCTCCAGTAAATAAATATAAATATGGTTAACTAAAGAAACTGAATGGTGCCAGCATGTAATAAACAATTAACAAACATTAGCTACTGTTGTTTCTTAGTATAGTTATTTGACTTGAGTTTAGTAATTACTTCCTGTCACAGCTTCTATAATTTTTTTATCCTCAAGTGCCCCCGGATTGTTTCTTTTTGCCTACATGATGCTTGGTTATTATTTTTGTTTCCAGTGTGTGAGAAGGATAAGACTTTAGGACCCTTGATTCTTCATTAAAGTTTAATACAGCTTTGCTTGCTTGTTCAATTTTCCTTTTATTTTTTTTGTATTTGAACTAGTCTTTCAAAAAAAAAATGCTGTTTAAGATATTTTGCCTTCAAGGTCATTCTGGTTAGAGGCCTAACTGCAGATCACCCACTGCCAGGAGAGACATCAGTGCGATTTACTCGCAGCTGGAGGGCTCCAAGGGCCCGACAGACCCCCCTTGCAGAGGAAGAAGCCGTGACCACTGTCTTTCTGTGACTTTCAGAGAGGCGTGGGCATCAAAAGCACTCCTGTGACGGTGGTTTTGCCAGACACCAAAGGAAAATCTTACCTCTTCAACGTAATGGACACGCCGGGTAGGACCTTCCTTGACCCTGTCTCCTCTGCTTCTGACCAGTTCATCTGCAAGCGCTGTGCTCCAGGCCTCCCATTTTGCCCCTCTCCTTGCTCTAGAATATTTAAATTTTAGGAAATCTTATTCACTTAGTCACTTGAGCCTGTGTCAGGCCCCATGCTGGCCGCTATGGTAACAAAGGTGAGTCAGACATGGCCCCCTGCCTGAGACTTTGGGGACAGCACGCCCACTGCTGGTGGACACAGTGCACGGTGGGAGCAGCGTGCCTTGCCCTGTGGCAGACTCTTTGTCTTTCGGAGAAGACCAAGTGGGGCCGAGTTTCAAGTAGGGAAATTTGGGCTTTGACAGATCTGCCTTCCTTGCATGGTGCCCTCCTACCTGTCGGCCCTGCCCCCACCGGCAGTACCTTGTCAGGCACTATCCCACGCTCCAGGCCCACCTTTGCCTTTTCTCCTGCCTCCAAATTGTCTTCTGTCCCCCAGAACTCTGCTTCCTCCTGATTAAACTAAGCTGGTATGTGAATGTGAATATGGTATGCCCTCCTAGGTAAAAACTTCCTTCTTTTATGTTTGGGGACCTCCTATATAAAAGTTTAATCCCAAGAGTGTGACTCTAGTGGTAGAATTCTGTACACCACGGTGAGCTGTTGGGGGAAGGGAAAGGGATACTGGTGGCTCACCTGCCTTACATACCCCAGACCACCTGCTCGTTGTTGCCACCACACAGATGGCGACTTACTCGGTGACTTAGCTGATGTTTGCATTACAGGACATGTGAATTTCTCTGACGAGGTCACGGCCGGCTTGCGCATCTCAGATGGAGTGGTCCTTTTCATCGATGCTGCCGAAGGCGTGAGTCTGGATTCCCTCCTCTTTGTTAGGTTTACCCCACACGGTGCCCAGAGCACCGAGCAAGCTGGGAGCCAGAGAACCTGAAAACCTCTGGGATTCAGGCTCCCATTTGATCGAAAATTAAGGTAGAAGATGAAGTTCAAAATAAGTTCTCAGTATGAGTTCCTCACTCCCTGCCCAGTGAAGCTCAAAATGAATGATAGGACCCATTGCCATTCAGAAAACACAAAGATAAGATGACAAATGTAAGTCAAAGGAAAGGAGGAGAGTATATTCATATAAATGGATTTGAAATGTTAATGAATTTTTCTAATGTCAAGAGAGATTGGAGTTACAAGGCCTATGGTCTTTTTTATGTTAGGTACTTTCGCTAACCAACCTCACTCATGTTGTCATTAGTGAGATAGCCAGCAGAGGGAGCTAGAGTTGCCTTTTTTTCAATTGACTGTTGGAATAATTTCAGACTTACTGGAAATTTGTAAGTACAAAGAACTCACCCTCGCTTGCTTTGTATTTATTTATTTATTTATAGGCACAGGGGAAGGGAGGGAGAGAAACATCAATGTGTGGTTGCCTCTCACGCACCCTGTACTGGGGACCTGGCCTGCAACACAGTCATGTGTCCTGACTGGGAATCTAACCAGCGACCCTTTGGTTTGCAGGCCAGCACTCAATCCACTGAGCCACACCAGCCAAGGCTGCTTTGTAATTCTTTCTGTACATGTATACACGTGTATGTATTCTCCCCTTGAACCATTTGAAAGTAAAATATTTCAGAATGTATTTCCCAAGAACAAAGGCATTCGTGCACATAACCATAGTACAGTTACCAAAATCAGAGACTTTAACGTTGATACAGTATTTTTTTTTAAAGATTTTATTTATTTATTTTTGGAGAAAGGGAGGGAGGAAGAGAGGGAGAGAAACATCAATGTGTGGTTGTCTCTCATGCTCCCCCAACTGGGGACCAGGCCCACAACCCAGGCATGTGCCCTGACTGGGAATCGAACCAGCGACCCTTTGATTCGCAGGCCTGCGCTCAGTCCACTGAGCCACACCAGCCAGGGCCGTTGGTGCAATTTTGTTGTGCAGATCTTCTTCTACTGAACTCAGTCTTGCTAATTGTCCCAGAGTGTCCTTTGTGAGTTGTTCCCTGTCCAGGCTGCTGCATAGCACTTAGTCTTCACGTCCCTTTGGTTTCTTTTCACTGGTCGGCACTGGTCTTCTACCTTTCTTTGGTCCTTTATGACATTGGCACAGAGAACGTTCCCCGTTCAGTTTGCAGAACGTCTATTTGGGTGTGTATAATGTTTCTTCCTGATTTTGTTCAGGTGATTTTTGGCAGGACTACTACATACGTATAGTTGTGTTCTTATTAGTCCATCCCATCGGGAGGTCCGTGGTGTCACCTCATCCCATTGGTGGTGTTAGCTTTGGTCACTGGTTAAAGCAGGTCTGTCAGCTTTTCCTTCAGTGTGAAGTTACGATTTTCCTCTTCATAATAGTTAACTTGTGGAGTGATACCTTGAATCTATTATACATTCTATTCCTTATCAAACTTTACCTACAAGTTTTATGAACTACTGGTCATTCCTACCTTGTTTTGACAAGAGTTGTAAGTAGTGATTTTCTAACTCCTGTTTTTCCTTCTGTATTTATTGGTTGGAGTTCTGTTGTAAGGAAGAGCTTTTCCTTCTCTGTTTGCTTCTTTATTATCAGTGTGGATTCGTGGGTTTTTATTTCCCTCGTTGGATTGAATCCATTACTATCCTTATTTATTTTGATGCTCTAGTTATCCCAGACTTGACTAGTGGGAGCTCCTTCAGGCTGGCTCCTTTGTCCTTTTGACATGTCCTTTTTTTTAAGTTCTTTCTTACTTTTAAGCACAAAAAGATGTTCTAGACTCATCTTGTACCTTCCCTGCCCCAATCCTGGAATCAGCCATTTCTCCAAGGAACTCTGGCTCCTTACAGTAGAGATTGGTGTTTAGAAACAGATCAGGATATGTTCATTGCTGCTGGGTCCTTTCACTGAATACAGATAATGTATATCCATACATATCTATAACTATTTTTACTCATACATATTAAAAAATCACTCACATGCACACAAAAGGAAGAAATCATCAGTGTATCCTAATTCCTGCAGTTCATTTTAGCACCATAGGGTCTTCCTAATTCTTCTGTCCCTTCTCTATCACAGAGAAACCCGGCTTCCAACATCATCACTGCACTTACTCACTTCTCAGTCCCGCGAGGTGCCCTCTCAAAGTTCCCGGATCTGCCTTTGGGCAAGACACCCTCAGTTTCCACCCAATAGTCTATTTCCCCAGGTCCTCCTTTCCCCAAACCTTGAATTTTAAAACAGTACCCTCTTTGACTTTGGCCTTTTCCACCCTCCTTGCTGTTACCACCTGTGTCTCTCAGGTGATGCTGAACACAGAGCGGCTGATCAAGCATGCGGTGCAGGAGAGGCTGGCAGTCACCGTGTGCATCAACAAGATAGACCGGCTGATCCTGGAGCTGAAGCTGCCTCCAACCGATGCTTATTACAAGCTGCGTCACATTGTGGATGAGGTCAATGGATTAATAAGGTATCAGGAACCTGGGAGCGTCCTCAAGGACTCCAGTTTTTGTAAATCTTAACCTTGAACTCCAGGGGCAACTCTGATTTCTTGGCAGGCATTGATGAGCTTGTTAGGCAGGGCTAGAGGCTCATTCCGTGGCTGTACGGAGACTGACTCCATGACCTTGGCTTCACTCACTTTCTGCCTTAACCAGCTGCACACACATCTTCAAGGTCGTGTTGTGGTCAATGCCGTGAGCTCTGGAATCAGTCTCATCCTCACCTCACAGCAGCCCTGTAAAGGTGAACAAATTACTTCAGCTTATAGAGCCTCAGTTTCTGCTTCTGCAAAAAGGGGGTAATAATATTTGAATAGTGAGGTGTTACCACAAATTAAATAGATGCCTGATGTAGCACACGTTGAGTGCTTAGCAGTAACTGACTAGCTGCTGTTATCTTACTCGCACTGAGTAAGTGAGGGAACTGTTTGTTGGCTCTTGTTTCTGGACACAGCTGCTTTACAAGGCAGGTCTTATAAGGGCCCTACATTAACAAGTTTGAGGGGTGGTTGCTAGAGACTTTGAAATACATTATTAAGGTGGCTTTGAAGAGCAGGTTAAATATGTCTTAAAGGCAGTTTTATCTATAGGCCGAAGAATGTACTAGATGCCTTCCTGAGGCCCCTCAGCGGGCCTGGGGAGAGACCGTTTTACTGAGAGAACACTTCTGCAGTCGAGGACTGGGGACAGCACCTACGTGACCAGAGACAGGTGCACGTCCAGGAGTTTCTCTGCTTTGCAGCACTGATGCTCGACAGAGGGTGCTCCTCCCCATCTCCGGAAGGGCTGAGGATGGCCAGAGCCCAGTATCACGTCAGGGTTCCAAAGGAGGAAATGATCCGGTTCTTCAAAAAGGAGATGGGGTGGGTAGGGCTCAGTCCTAGTCTACCCAAGTAGGACACCATTTCCCAACCTCTACACAGTGAATAGCAACAGGAACATTATTGAGAAATATGGAGGTAAATGCTCTAAAAGCAGCTCTAAAATTGAAAACAGTTGTCTCTGGGGAGTGTAACTTGGGAGTGGGGTAGAGTGAGGTAGGGGACTGTTGTTTATAAGCCAGTACTTTTATTTCTAAATCAAGAAATTCCATAAAACGTTGTGTCGTAGGACTAGGGCTGTGGATCTGATCCCTGGGTGTTACTGGTTTCCTTACAAGTTCTAGTGAACTTGGGGTGCTGATACTTCCACATGGCTTTTGAGATACAAAGTTTTAACACGAATTTGAAAAAAAAAACAAAACAAAACAGAATAAAGAAGAACAGGGTGGTGGAATTGGGGAGCAAAGTTACTTTTTCTTTCTTTTTTTTTAAATTTTATATATTTATGTTTAGAGAGACGGGAAGGGAGGGAGAGAAACATCAATGTGTGGTTGCCTCTTGCGCACCCCCTACTGGGGACCTGGTCTGCAACCCAGCCATGTGCCCTGGCTGGGAATTGAACTGGCGACCCCTTGGTTCGCAGACTGGCATTCAGTCCGCTGAGCCCCACCAGCCAGGGCTCTTTTTTTCATTTATTTAATCATTTATACTGATATTTTATGTCTATGTGTGTTTGTAAAATTGAGATTTCTCCAGAATGTACTTCTCTCCGATCACATTAGATTCATTTCCTGTGTTCTAAGACCTTTGTCTCTGTCCTCCAAGTTGCCCCTCGTCTGTCCAGTGCAATTAACTTCTCCAAGGTCGTACAGGGTGCACCCAGCTCTGGGAGGTCAGCTCATTACTGGGAGTTGGGGAGCAACGTCATCATGTCACTTTCTTGGACCAGGCTGTCAGCAAAGCTGACTGTGTTACGTAAGCCCCGTCTGAAGGCAAGGGCTAGAGAGGGGCCGCGGTGTCGGGCCCCTGCCCTCGCCCTTGGCGGTGCGTCAGCCTGACTGCGCTCACAGCTGTCCCCGTTTCAGCATGTACTCCACCGACGAGAACCTGGTCCTGTCCCCGCTCCTGGGCAACGTCTGCTTCTCCAGCTCCCAGTACAGCATCTGCTTCACGCTGGGCTCCTTTGCCAAGATCTACGCCGACACATTCGGTAAGCTCTGGCTGGCAGTCCGTCTCGCCAGCTTCCCCAGAGTCACGGGTGCCTGTCCTGCTGAGTGGTTTAGAGATTGGCTTCTTGCCAGAGTCCCCCGTGGGGGAGGAGCGTTTCATCAACTGTTAGTCTCACACCTGGGGGCTCTCCTTGGCCCCCCAGACCCTTCCTTCAGGCCGAGTGGCTTCTGAAAATAGAACAGTAAAGGTGACAAGGAAGAAAAGGATGAAGCAAGAGCTCATTTTAGGAGCGAGGCTCTCGCCGAGAAGTGAGAGAAAGTCTGTCAAAAGCGAGTCAGCCGCGCTCACGAAGCCCCCCCCAGGTCTCTTCCTCAGAGGGGCGTCTCCCTCGTTAGCAGCGTCCTAGCTGTGTTTTCAGCCATCTCCAGGCAGGTAGGGATTGTGAGGGCCTGCCTGAGAACTCCGTGTTGGCTATGCAGTCAGTGCAGACGAGCCTCCGCTCGGGTACCCCGGCGGTGACTGTGTCGGTCTCGGGGCCTAGACAGCAGCACGCCGGGACCAGCTTCCCATTTCAGGAGGCTCCCACGCTCTCTCCATTTCTGTGCCTCCCCAGTGCCTTTCAGCTCCTTAGGGTCCTGTCCTGAATGTCAAGTGTCAGGCCCTGCACTTCATTAGAGGGGTGGTTGTCACCTTGCTTCTAGAGCCGAGGAGACGGGCTCTGCGAGCAGCCACAACTGCGTGGCTCAGGCGGGCCAGGACTAGCAGTCGCAGTCAGACTACACGTATGAATCGGTAAAAGATGAGACAAAGGTTGGCCGTGGTGTTTTCTGTCCAGAAGGCCAGGGGTTTGCCTGCTGGAAGGTTAGGGCTAGTCAGAGCCTTAGCGTGACCCTGCGGCTCAGAGGGCGTCTGCCCTGGCAGCAGCGTAGCGCTACGGTGGATCAGGAAAGAGTGAGGGAGCCATCAGGCTCCACTTCCGGAAGGGACGGGGTTTAGGTGCAGGCGGAGGACAGCGTGCGGGTGGCTGAGCCTATTCTGTCAAAGGAACAATAAAAGCGCCACCCTGGTCTGTAGCCCAGGCCTGAGCTTGCTGGACATGGAGTGCTGCCGGGTGCTCTCTGTGGCTCCAGCACAGCCTTGTCAGCTTTCGCTAGTCTTGTCCTTTGCGTCTCGTGTCCTCGTCTGCCTGGGTACAAGGAAACGTCTGGACCTCGGAAAGAAAGGTGCTAGAATTCCTCATCTACAAACCACTTGTGGCACCTGAAAGAGAACGTTGAACAGTAGTTTGCCAAGTAGATTATAATTGTATGGCTTCTCTTACAGGTGACATTAACTACCAGGAGTTTGCTAAAAGACTCTGGGGTGATATCTACTTCAACCCCAAGACGTAAGTAGGGTGTGGGAAGTGACGCTTGAGGGGTGATCCATTGTTCCAGTAAGTGAGGACAAGGAGGGAGAGAGTTCTGAAGATTAAAGCCTACTTTTTTCTTAGTCATGAGCTACCATCCTTCCTCCTCTAAGTGAGCTGCTTTCAGGAACTCTGACGGGGTGAGGGGTTGCTTCTCTTGAGGTTTCCACAGCTCGGCCGGTGTCCGTAAGAGGCAGAACCACATGCCCTCTCAGGAGTCAGGAAACGTTATGTTCCCACACACACACCTCTTCCCCTCGGCCCTGCTCAGGTGTAGACTTAGGGAGTTCCCCTGGGGGGCCAGCAACACGGCCCTCTCCCTCCTGGATCACCCATAACTCTCCTGTTTCTCTTCAGGCGGAAGTTTACCAAAAAGGCCCCAACCAGCAGCTCCCAGAGGAGCTTTGTGGAATTTATCTTGGAGCCCCTTTACAAGATCCTTGCTCAGGTAAGGGTGTTGGGCCACCTGGTTTTAAGTCTGCCCTTCTAATAAGCACAAGATGAACTTGGCCACACCCTTGCCCCTGCGCCTGCTCAGTTTTGTGTTCCTGAGAGTAGAGATGGGTGGTCACCGAGCCTCTGGCTCTGGAGCACTGCCGCCCTGTGAGTGCTGCTGAGTGTAGAGAAGAGGGAGGGTGTGAGAGAGAGCGTTCATCGGGAGGCTCCGACGGAAGGGGCCGTGGCACACCCCGTAAAATGAAGCATTTTGTAGCCATCACAAGAATGGCAGAGTGACCTTGGTTTCGATGACTATTCTGGGCGCGTCGGTATGTGCTGTCCTCAGGGCAGATAAGGTGCATCAGACAGTGGCACGGATGTGGTTACACATAGGGATCGCTCCACAGAGAAGAGTATCACATCGTATCTGTATGAGTCTGTGCTCCCTAAAAGGCAGACATGGGAATAAGGATGTTGTACAAGAATTTTTTTTTAAGATTTTATTTATTTATTTTTAGACAGGAGGGAAGGGAGGGAGAAAGAGAGGGAGAGAAACATCAATGTGTGGTTGCCTCTCACATGCTGCGGCCCCCTGCCCTGGGCCGTAGCCCAGGCACCTGGCCCACAACCCAGGCATGTGCCCTAACTGGGAATTGAACCAGCGACCCTTTGGTTCGCAAGCCAGCACTCAATCCACTGAGCCACACCAGCTAGGGCTGTACAAGAATTTTCATACAGCCCTGGCTGGTGTAGCTCAATGGATTGAGTGTGGGCTGCAAACCAAGGGGTCGTCGGTTCGATTCCCAGGCGGTGGTGCATATGCCTGGGTTGTGGGTCGAGTCCCTGGTGGGGGCACGTGAGAGGCAACCACACATTGATGTTTGTCTCCTCTTTCTCTCTTCCTCTCTCTCTAAAAATAAATAAATATTTTTAAAAAAGAAAGAATTTTCATACAGACTTTGCTCCTAAGACAACTGTAAAATATGCAAGTGTTGACTAAGTAGTGTGTCCCATGAGCACACGCATATACACACAATGTGTGTGGCTATTCTGACTTTAAAATAGGAAACCATAGCAGCGAGACAAAATAATGTGATCAAAATTTATTAGTGCTAAAAACTGCTTAGTATCTTGTGTCAGGCTGGAACGGATTAATAAAAGAAATTTATAGAATCTGTCTCGGGAGAGACCTGGAGTCTGCTTTTAGCCTGGCCCTGCCCTGACAGCGGATGGGCTGCTAGGTGGCCTTTTTTGGCTCCCTCCAGTGCAGTGACCCTCCAAGTCAGAGAAGTCTCTAAATAGGGAAGGGTGAGGGATTGCCTGAGTGGGATGAGATACTGCTTTTCAGACACTAGGGGGCAGCACTGACAGCAGTCCATCTGAGAGTGCCAGGTTTACTGGCTGGTGTGGGCATTTTACCAAGCCTGCTTCGCCCAAGGTTGGTTTGCAGGATAGGTACCAAAGGTCTCCTTGAGACGAAATTGTCCTTGCCAAAAGCTCTCCCCACGGATGAAAATCTAGTGCAGAGAAGTTTCAGATTGCCCATTGGCCTTCCCTCGTCCTCCACAGCTGTCACTACAGCTGATGTGATGTCTGGTACCGTCACAGGTTGTGGGTGATGTGGACACCAGCCTCCCAAGGACCCTGGATGAGCTTGGCATCCATCTGACCAAGGAGGAGCTGAAGCTGAACATCCGTCCCCTGCTCAGGCTGGTCTGCAAAAAGTTCTTTGGCGAATTCACAGGTAATAAAGAGCTCGTGGCCCCTCACGTCACCATCATTACGCCCTGCCACGTGTCGAGAGGAGCTTTTCCCTGACCCACAGTGGTGGCCAGAGAGCTGAGGCCCTTTGGCAGAAGTTTGCTACGAATAAACCACAGGTCGGGGTACAGAGCACCTGGGTGTTTTCCTAGCCGCTTTCCTTAGTGGATGGTACCAAGAATCCCGTCTTGGGAAACAAGAGCAATTAAATTTCCCTGCCAGGAGGAGCATGCAAGTAAAGGAGACGGGGAGCAGATTCTGAGTTTCTAGTGTTTTCGCCACGGGCAGTCAGGAAGGTGGACTCATGGGCCTTGTGAATCAGTGGGGAAAGCACCAGGCCAGGACTCGGGAGACAGGTTGTAGACTAAAATTTCTCTTCCCCCTGAGCTCGTCTCTCCCATATTTTAGTTGCACAGAAGGCAGGTGATATAGGAGAATGGGCCCTGGACCGGTTGAGAAAAGGCCAGAGGCTTGGTCCTGGCCTTGCCATGGGCTGACCCTGGGACAGCTGCCCAGTTCTTCTGTGACTCTGATATCTTGTCTGCAAAATAAAGGACAGGAAAAGGTGTTGGCCAGGAACCCCATCAGCAGTCTCTTCATTGGGAGTCTCGTGGGATATAGGTGTCTGTCTCCGAAGTGCATGTCAGTCCTGCGTTCTGGGCTGGCCGTCAGCCTGACACGGGAGGCGGCACTAAAGCAGGCGTGCCTACGCCCAGGTGCCAATGGAGGTTTTCTCTTGTGTGGCTTATTGGCTGTTAGGAAGGGAGGAGTCCCTTCTAGGGTTGTTCTCAGCAGGTCTGGAAGGGAGATGGGCTACTTACTTAGTTTCATGTGAGTGCCCGGTAAGTGCTTACATTCAGTGGAAGGACCTGGGCTGATAGAGATACTTGAAAGTTTTGTCGGCCGAGTTCCGAGGAACCACTGAGACTTGCTTTTTGTCTTCCTGGCATCAGTGCGACTCCGGCCTTTTAGCAGCGTACTCCCGGGAGACAGGGTATCACTCCCCTAGAATCACCACGTCACGGCTTTTAGAGCAGGAGGTCAGTCCTCACTTTTCGCTGTCGGACCATCGTGAGTGGATGAGTAAGTCAGCGCTCACGTCCCCCCGAGAGGGCAGAGAGTAATGGCTTTCTCATCCTCCCCAGGCTTCGTGGACATGTGCGTGCAGCACATCCCCTCCCCCAAGGTGGGCGCCAAGCCCAAGATCGAGCACACCTACACCGGCGGTGTGGACTCCGACCTCGGCGAGGCCATGAGCGACTGCGACCCTGATGTAAGGGAATGTGGCTGCCTGGTCCTCTGATTTCTTCCCTCCCGGGCGGGAATACTATTTTGTGGTCACAGGAGTAACTCCGTCCTGCCCCTGCCATGTGTGCCCCTCCCCGTGAGCACAGTCAGGCAGACCCAATTTCGAAGCCTCGTGTTACCGCCACTGGCGGTATGATCTTGGGGACATTCTTCAGTCCTTTTGAGCCTCAGGGTCTTGGTCTGTGGAGTGAGGGTAATAGTGTGTGTGTGGTCATTACAGGGACTAAATAACTTGAGGAAAGTGTTACGGTGCCTCACAGGTAGTAAAGATTCAGCAAATGGTTGCTAATCTGGTCAGTCCTGGCTTTTAAAACACTTTCCCAGCCTTTCCTTCAGCAGTCTGTCTTCTTGCATAAGCACACAGCCAGATGAGAATTGTGAGTTACATCTTTGGGGCGAATGTGGGGCAAGTCAGTCTTGTAAGCTCGCAAATTGACAATGTCATCCTGCTCTCTGAAACCTGCATCTCTCCCCTGTTGTCCTCATCTCCCCAGGAAAAAAACGGAAAATGGGATTTTTTTTTTTTTTTTTTGGTTTTGTTTTTTGCTATGCGTTCCTTAGACATCTATTTATTAGCAGGGGGAGAGCATGGTTGGGATTTTCCCAGGAGATCACTCCATCTTCCTTGAGGTCTGGGCTGCACAGAGTGCATGCCATCTCTCTGAGGAGAGGCGGGGACAGTGGGCCTTGCCCAGAGAGTGCGTGTGGTTGAGGCTGCACTCCGTCCCCCCCTCCAGGGCCCCCTGATGTGCCACACTACCAAGATGTACAGCACAGACGACGGAGTCCAGTTCCATGCCTTTGGCCGGGTGCTGAGCGGCACCATCCATGCCGGGCAGCCTGTGAAGGTGCTGGGGGAGAACTACACCCTGGAGGATGAGGAAGACTCCCAGATATGCACCGTGGGCCGCCTTTGGGTCTCCGTGGCCAGGTACTGCTGCCAGAGCCTCTCAGGGCCTGGCTTGTCCTTTGTGCTGGAACTGCGCCAAGCAGCTGGATGGGGTGATTCTCCCTGGAAGCACAGCAGCTGCCTGGCTCCCTCCTTTGGGGCCCAGGTGACCCCTAGGAGAGTTGTTGCCTTCCAGTTCTCACCCCCCCGCACTGGGAGGGCCACAGGGCAGCTGCTGTGGAGATGAGGCCAAGCGCCTGACTTTGCACATGGGTGGCGCACATGAGTGTCTGTAGCAGCACTTCTGTTTTTCCTCATCCTAATCCCCTCTTCCTCTTCTGTGTTCCTCAAGTCATAACTGGTATGGCTTTTCCCCCCAAAGAAATTGTTTCCCAATCTCCACTGACCATTCTCTGACCAGCACAGAGGACTGCTGGATCCCTTGTCGCATTCCCATCTGCAGAATCGAACTTAGCTTGGGCCTCGGGGCTGCTTGTTGGCTCCTAAGTGCAGCGTCTCCCCTGGGAACCAGAACCGGGCCGTCCTGTTCCTAACGTGGCTGCTGCGCCTCGCCAAAGGCCCCCTTCCCCTCCTCCATTTCCGCCCCGTTCACTAGAAGGCCGAAGAAGACTGAAGAGCTGGAGAGCTGCAGTGTATTCTGTGATGCTTTCGGCATTGCCTTGCGTTCCTTGCCTTTGAGAGCAGCTTGCTGCCCACCAACACCCAACTGGAATTAGGTTCTCCGGTCTCGTCCTCTAACCCCTGGCACCTCCTTTCGTGGCACTTAGCAGTTTGTAACTGTGTATATGTGGTTATATGACTGATTGTTTGTTGCATCCCTTCCCTGCTAGAACATATCTGTTTGGCTGACCCCTGCTTCTGGCTCAGGGCCTGGCACACAGGATGTGCTGAGTACATTTTTCTGGAATGAACAGTCTGCCCCAGTGTCAATGCTGCTTATTGGCTGTTGCTCCAGGTACCACATTGAGGTGAACCGAGTTCCTGCTGGCAACTGGGTGCTGATCGAAGGTGTCGATCAACCAATTGTGAAGACGGCGACCATAACTGAACCCCGAGGCAATGAGGAGGTAGAGTTTCTGAAGGGGCAGCCGAACTGGCTTAAGCTGGAGGGTCACAGGAACCACGGCCCACGTGAGCAATGAGCAGCTAGACTGGCAGGGGACTGATCCAGAGTCACTGCCACTTACTGGTTCCAGACCTCAGCCCAGGCTCAGCTTTGTAGATCTGACCCTGCTGGAGCCGCCCTATGCTCTGCTCAGGTGCTAGGAATTAGGAGGAGTGCCTGTCGTTCTTTCCCCCTCTCTTTGTTCTGCCAAATACATGCGAATGAGTGGCCCCTCAGGTTGCCTCCAGGCAGCCCCGTGGCCCCTGGTTGGAGAAGAAGCTGCTCCTAAGCAGGCCCTTAGGGTCTCCCTTACCTCTGCACTTGCTGTGCCCACTCAGGCTAGGGGTTCTCACTCCTCTGCCTTTTGGATCTCAGGCTCAGATTTTCCGGCCCTTGAAGTTCAACACCACATCTGTTATCAAGATTGCTGTGGAGCCAGTCAACCCCTCAGAGCTGCCCAAGATGCTGGACGGCCTGCGCAAAGTCAACAAGAGCTACCCGTCCCTCACCACCAAGGTAGGCCCGAGGCCTGTGGCACCGCCACGCCCTGTGCGCCCTAGCTCAGTGGTCTGTGCTGCCTGCTCCTTCCAACAGCCTGCATCAGGACCTGACCCCTGTCGCTGTCATTTGGATGAGATGGGGGGCGGGGCACTGGCACACCTGTCTGTGTGAGTCTTTCACAAGTGCCTAGATAGGGAAGAGATGTTTCTTAGCATACTTGGAATTAATTCTCCAGAAAATAGGGAGGGGAAAGTGAGTCACTCTGTCCCTTCTACACTCTCTTGGCCACCAGCACACCTTCGAGGAGTTGGCCAGGGCTAAAGGATCAGCGTATGTCCACAGACAGAGGGCAGGGTTTTCCCTAAATGGCTAACTAAGGTGGGAATAGAATCAGTGACTTCACACCCTGGCTGGTGTGGCTTAGTTGATTGAGCCTCTTCCCATGAGGCAAAAGATCCCCGGTTCGATTCCCAGTCAGGGCACATGCCTAGGTTGTGGGCCAGGTCCCCAGTTGAGGGCGTGCAAGAGGCATCCACACATTGATGTTTCTCTCCCTCTCTTCCTCCCTTCCCCTCTCTAAAAATAAATTATTTTGAAAAATGGTGACCTCATACCCAGTAACACTGTGCCGAGCAATCCAGATGTCTCGAGGACTGACTCTCCACTGATCCTTATTGAAGAGGCTGGAACCAACAGTGAGCAGTGGCTGTTTATGATAGTGGGCTCAGGCACCTCCTCCTGGGTTCCAGCCTCGACTCCGTTTCTGTAGGCTGTTGTTGGCACAAGAGAATCCATGCTGTGACCCCAGGGCTGCTGTGTTTCAGGTGGAAGAGTCTGGTGAGCACGTGATTCTGGGGACCGGGGAACTCTACCTGGACTGCGTGATGCATGATTTGCGGAAGATGTACTCAGAGATAGACATCAAGGTAAAGCAGCAGCCCCTCTTTTGAGTGACTGCCTGGCCAGGGGCCTGGCTCACAGCTCCAGGCTTGATTTCACAAGCAACTAAATCCTCAATTCCCCTGGAAGGCCCAAGGGGAGAGGGGTGCCCCACTGCAGGAGATCCGTTTCAGAAAAGCATTTAGGGATCTGTTGCTCCCTAAATGGGAAGGTATTTGAGATCTGGTTTGCCCCCTTCTGCAAGGTTATTCTCAATGTTGTATATTTAAAGTCAAGGCTCCCAAGCCAAAGTTATTCTTGGTCATTTGTTTAAAAAAGAAAAAGTTGGACAGTTAACCCGCCTGTGGTGATTGGGGCTCAGCGAGGATGGTTCCAAGGAGAGAGTGGGGCTGGTCCTCCTGGGTTTGTTGTCAAGTCCTGACGCAGCCCCTCAGTTAAACTGCCCGTGTGCATGGCCTCAGCCTCCCGGCGGAGACACATTTTCTCTAGGACCCTTTGGTGGTGGGGCACCCCTCTCAGACTCTTCTATTAATGTGCCCAGGACTGGTACTATAGAAGGTGCCAAGCCTCCCAGGCACAGCCCACGTGGGAGCTTCAGGGAGGAGCTGCCCAGATGTCACGGGTTGACAGCGCATTGGCTCCTCCCCAGCCTGTCTCTGGTGCCGCCTCTGACTGACCCGCAGGAGTTACCAGTGAATGGTGGTGGGTCGGCTGCACAGATGTTGAAAGATACCTTGGGGAACTGTTTAAATCTGAATTTGACCCTCACGTACTTTTGGCTCCAGAACATGAATGTTGCACTTCACTAAATTTTCTCAGGTTTCTTAGTGACGGTCACTTTTAGTGACTTTTAGCTTGCCATTTCATTTGTCACTGATGCTGATTAAGACTAGGGGTGCTCACAGAGATAGTGCCAAGGGGTCCACGGAATTCCCTCTGGTAGAAGGCCATCCTTCCAACAAAATAAGACCTTGCCTAGTGATTTATCTTGTTTCTCAGGTTGCTGATCCCGTTGTTACCTTTTGTGAGACGGTGGTAGAAACATCCTCCCTCAAGTGCTTTGCTGAAACGCCCAATAAGAAGTAAGCTTGGAGCCCTGGCCAGGTGGCCTGGTTGGTGCACCCTCCCGTACTCCAAAAGGTTGCGGGTTCACTTCCTAGTCAGGGCATATACCTAAGTGGTGGGTTCAGTCCCCAGTTGGGGCGCAGACGGTAGGCAACCGATGTTTTTCTCTCACATCGATGTTTCTCTTTCTCTCTGTTCTTTCCTTTCTGTCTAAAATCAATAAACATATCTTCAGGTGAGGATTTAAAAAATAACTTTTAAAAAAAGGAAGTAAGCTGGGGTCACAGCGTCCCTTGGACTGAGGAGACACTCTCCGCTCCCCTCCAACTCCACCACAGTCACAGGCTCTGTGGAAATAAGGGCCCCGCTGTCTTGGGATGGAGGTGCTTAGGAGGCTTGAATTGTAGCCCAGGCCTCTGTCCATGGTGCCTTTGGACATGACCCTGTGAAGCCCTTTGCCGGACTCTGCAGGATGACTTGCAGTTGTCCCTTCTCCTTCCTGTGTAAGATGACCATCTTAAATGCTGCCCCAAACCTTGCTTTTTAAAGAATGGTAGATTCTAGTGAAGGAAGGCAGAAGTTAGGCCCTGTTGGCTCGATCCTGCCTCTGTGGCTTTCACTGACGTCACTGCCTTAGCTGTTCCCGTTGTCACCCTTTTCTTAGGAATGGCCCTTCCACTCATCCCACTCTCCCACCTCGTGATTCATTTTCTTTCTAACCAGAAACAAGATCACCATGATTGCTGAGCCTCTGGAGAAGGGCCTGGCCGAAGACATTGAGAACGAGGTGGTCCAGATCACATGGAACAGGCAAGAACACGGCTCGGACGCTGGGGTGGCAGGGCGGGGCGCCACCTTGTACCCACTGGGTCCCTAATGCCATGCTTCCTCCGGAAAGTAGCTTTGCTCTTGTCCTGGGCGCAGTGTGGGTGGGCCACAGTGACTACCTCCAGAAAGCCGCGGCCCCAGACGCCAGCAGTCACAGAGCTGGCTGAGCCCTCCGTTGTCCCCTCCTTCCCCAGGAAGAAGCTGGGAGAGTTCTTCCAGACCAAGTACGATTGGGATCTGCTAGCTGCCCGTTCCATTTGGGCTTTTGGCCCTGATGCCACTGGGCCCAACATCCTGGTGGATGACACCCTGCCCTCCGAGGTACAGCAGAGCTGACGAGAGCCACGTGGTGGTCTCTTAGCTCAAGTGGAGAAACTGCAAAGTATTCTTTTTTTTCCTGAAAGTATTTTATGTCTTCTGGTGAAGGAGAATATCCTCTTACCTACCTTCTCCCTCTAAACTCTTTGGCTATTGCCAGGGTCACTACTAAAGGACGCTTATGTTCTGTGCAGGTGGACAAGGCCCTTCTTGGCTCAGTGAAGGACAGCATTGTCCAGGGTTTCCAGTGGGGAACCAGGGAAGGACCCCTCTGTGATGAGTGTGAGTCTGCCAATTTCTCCACCTCCCCTACCTTAGTCCTCTAGGGTCCTCATACCTGGGTGTAGGACCTGGGTGGGTGGGCTCCTCTTTGGGGCCTGGCAGGAGGAGCAGCTTGGAGCACACAGGGCCATCCCACATCCTGGGCCAGCTTCTTCCCTCTGTCCCTCTTGATCCTATTGCTACCACTTAGTACATCTTGGAAATGAAGTCATTTCTAGATTGACATTTGTTCCTCATTCCTTAGAAGGAATGTGTTTGAGGAGGTGTATCAAGAGGAAGATGGGATTGGAGTGGTTTATAGACCAGAACGGGGCTTCATTGGAACAAATATGCAATTCCTGGAATTCACTGTACACCCAAAAATAATCAGATGTCTGCAAAAGAATCCCATAAACCAGAAGTCTTGTACGTCCGAGCATGGCCTGAAACAAGCGAGCGCATGCTTAACTCTGTCCTCTTTGCCACAGGCCTCGCGTGCCCTATCAGAACGCCCCCCTGCAGGGCGATTTTGTGCCTTACCTTTTGTGGCTGTGAGATAGCTGCAGAGCTCCAAGGGCTCCTGCTGCTCTGGCCGTGGGCCCTCCATTAACACCAGAACCACTCCTTAAATCAGCTGCCCATCTCCTTTTCAGTGATTCGAAACGTCAAGTTTAAGATCCTAGATGCAGTGGTCGCCCAAGAGCCGCTGCACCGGGGTGGGGGCCAGATCATCCCTACGGCCAGGAGAGTGGTCTACTCTGCCTTCCTCATGGTGAGTGAGCAGGGCTCTGCTGCTCCAGGGCATTGGGTCCACAGCCTCCCCCAGCTGAGGGATGCTTTCTTGCTGCTCTGTTTCAGGCTACTCCTCGCCTGATGGAGCCTTACTACTTTGTAGAGGTCCAGGCTCCCGCAGATTGTGTCTCCGCTGTGTACACTGTCCTGGCCAGGCGCAGGTGAGCAGCCCCAGGCATGCCGGGGAGCGCACAGAGAGGAAGAGCAGAGCAGGAAGGCACTCAGTTACCCTGGAGGGATCGGCCTCCCACCCTCTCCACTCCTGAAACCTAAGGAGCATAGTTTTCAGAAGGAAGTGAAACAGGAATGAGGAAATCCCCAGATTTTCTGCGGATTAAAATTTGAGATTCCTTATTGGGCACCCCTCCTGAGAGAGCTCCTGAGGAAAGTACTGCAGGGGGTCAGTGGTGAGAATGCCTATAAAACTTTGCCCATCGGGGTTCCTACTCCGGCCCAGAGGTTGCTCCCCCTGTGACCTCCACAAGGAAGTAGACTGAGAGGCCCAGCCCTTTCTGCTTCCTGTAGTGCGTTCACAGTTACACTCTCTTTGATGATAATTCTCGTTTGGGGGCAGATTGCTTCTCTGCTTTCACCTCTGTAGGACTAGGGACTCAGCCTTTGTTGTTCTGTCTCAGGGGACACGTGACTCAGGACGCGCCCATCCCAGGCTCCCCTCTCTACACCATCAAAGCTTTCATCCCAGCTATCGACTCTTTTGGCTTCGAGACTGATCTGCGGACTCACACCCAGGGCCAGGCCTTCTCTTTGTCTGTCTTTCACCACTGGCAGGTGAGAAAATGCTACAGGCTGGCCCACCTGGCCTCCCACCTGTACGAGACTGGTCCCTCTGATCTGTTCCCCTCCCAAGCCCTGACTCAGACTTCCCAGTCTCCTTGAGAAGAGTCCTACTTCCAGGCCCGAATGCATTGGAGGCCTGCCTGGACCCTCTGGAACCCCTTTGCTTTTCAGATTGTTCCTGGTGATCCCCTGGACAAGAGCATTGTCATTCGCCCCTTGGAGCCACAGCCAGCCCCTCACCTGGCCCGAGAATTCATGATCAAAACCCGGCGTCGGAAGGTGTGTGTCCTCGGACCCATCGCCACCCCCGCCCCCGGGGCTTTCAGCGTGCGCTTTCTCTCCATCGCTTCCTTTTGGGCCCTTCTCCCGAAGATTAAGAGCAGTTCACTCTGGACTGCAGAGGTGCAGTCTGCACGGGCCTGGGTCCCAGTCTGTCTGGGGAAGGAGGACCTGCTGCCCCATGACAACATCCTAAAAGCAGGGCTCCTGAAACAGCTTGGCCGGCATTCCACCCCCCCACCAGCCTCCTGCCCAACCATAGCCCTTGGGGGCCCCCATCTCGTCAGACACCCCACAGGGCTCATTCTTGTGTTCGCCCCCACCCTCTGCAGGGCCTGAGTGAGGACGTGAGCATCAGCAAGTTCTTCGACGACCCTATGTTGCTGGAGCTCGCCAAGCAGGATGTCGTGCTCAATTACCCCATGTGAGTGCCAGGGCTCGTAGCGGCTCCTGCTCCCTGCAGGGGCTGCATCCTGGCCTGGAAGCTGGGACCTGGTGTGACTTGGACTCCATGTTGTCAGAGAGTGTCTGGGAGCTGCTGTGGCCATCTTGAACACCCAAAAGCCTCCAACCCAGGGCCCAGTGAGGGAGGCTGAAGGTGCCTCCTGGTTCCCTCTGTGGCCTCTGCCTGGCTCCATTCCCAGGGAACAGAGAGGAGCTTGGGCTCAGGGAAGGAGAAGGGGATGTACAGAGTTTAACCCCAAAAGGCCCTCCCCTCAGAATTTACATGGAATTTTCTTTTTTTTTACAAGTTTGACCTCAGCCGTGGTTTATAAGTAAACAGAACATTCTGACCTCTGCCTTTCTCTGTTCCTTTCATCCCGCCCCTCCGCCCCCTTTCCTCCAGCACAGCCTCATCCTGGCACTTGGGCTCTAAATCTATGTCGTCTCCCATGAGGCTTCACTGCCTCTGCTCCCAGCTGCAGCCTTCTTCCTGCCTGGGTCCCCAGGGAAGCAGCCTTGTGGCAAGAGGCGCTCCTGCCTCTTGACACAGTGTCCCTGTGAGCACGGAGGCCCATTTACTGCCCCCACTCCCCCTTCTGGCAGCTTGTCCCCTCTGCCATGCTTCCCTAGGTGGGACCTGAGCTGGCCTGGGAGGTGTTGGGTTTCTGGGATCGGAGGTCTGTTGCACCTCCCTTCCTGCCCCCTGAGAGTCTCTGTTGCCTGGAGGTGGGGGCCAAAACTCTTTGATTTCCAACCCTTTGCTCTTAAGTTTCCCCTTCCAGCCACTGCCAATCCCTTACTCTGCCCTCCCCCAGGCGAACAAGAGATTTGTCGATTTTCTGCAAAACTCTTTTATTAGGAACAAACACATCAGGTGGATGGATGTGAGGGTCCGACTGCCCTGGGCGGTGGGAACCTACTTCTCCCCCGCATCCTGTGCTGTTCTCTTGATGTGGTCTCTGTACATCGTGTACACGGCACCTGTGTGAGGGAAAAGGAGAAACGCCCCTTGGCATTGAGAGTTTCACCCATCCTCTGACTGTCCCAGGTGTCCCAGGGAGGAGTGACAACAGAGCAGAGCCCCAGGGGGCTGGCTCTAGCTGGTCCCTTGAGAGTCCAGCTTACCTGCTTATCTTTCTGCCCTAGGGCTCAACGGCCACTATAAGCACCTGACCACACAGCCTGGGGAAACAGCCCATTTGACAGTTCACAAAGCACCTCAAGTGTATTTCTCTCTGAGCAACCTCACGGCAGCCCGGGAGGTAGGCAAGCCAGGGGTGGTTATGACGTTACACATGGGGAAACCGAGGATGAGAGAGAGGGATTTGTCACCCTTCACACAGCCGTCTAATTATTTTAGTCTCTGGCTCCAGTGATCCAGAGAGGAAGAGAAATTCAGCCTGTGTTCTGTTACATGTTCTTTCTCACCTCTAGGACAAAATTGTCATGGAACAGACTGCACGCTGTCCCCACAGGCCTGGGACAGGAGATTAAGCAGGGACCCCTGAAAATGTCCCAGTATGGGGGTTTCACCAAGGATTTGATATGCAGCCTTGTATAGGGAGCAGGGGCTGA
This sequence comes from Macrotus californicus, assembly GCA_007922815.1. Classification (NCBI taxonomy): domain Eukaryota; kingdom Metazoa; phylum Chordata; class Mammalia; order Chiroptera; family Phyllostomidae; genus Macrotus; species Macrotus californicus. The sequence goes on from VMDR010001183.1 coordinate 72,445, forward strand.
AATCGTGGTCCCTTAACTGTCAGGACTCGGCTCTCTTTCTCCTGTGGCCCCACTCACCAAGCATGATTGCACCCACTGCACAGGCCTGCGCTGCCACGCGGGTGTGAATCAGGTGTATGGACATCTTGGTGGAACCACGAGCCTTCAGCCGGTAAATCCTGTATGCTGCCACCACCAGGCAGCCTCCTAGGCCTGTAGTCGGGAGAACATGACCTCTGGGCCTCATCCATGAAGCACATCGCTCTTGATGAGAGATACACCTCACTAGGCTGACTGGGCATCTGGATGAACAGCTGCTTTGGTGCAGCCTCGCGGGGATTAGGGCAGTTATTTGGTTCCTCTGGGTGGCATTTTCAAAGTGGCTGCCCCCTCTAGTGGTGCCCCTCCCCCATATACAAATAGCCTATCATCATGACTCCCCTATTCCCATTAGCTCTGGTCTGGGACCTCCAACCACTGTTGGCTCCCACATTCTGGTACAGCTGTTTTCCTACTTTCCCACGGCCTTGAGGAAGGAAGCCCTGGGGGATCCCGAACTGCTCCTTCCCCTCCTGACATTGGTGTTGGTGCCCCACATTTCCCCAAATCCCAGGCACTCACTCGGCCACCACCTCCACCCATCCATACCTCCTCATCTCATTGTAAGGGGGTGTCCCTTTATCCCTTGACACCTCTGCTGTTGGTTTGCTCCTCTTCTAGCTGTTGATGTTCAGTGTGTAGGACCACTGGAGTGCTCCGCTTCGTTGTTTGAAAGGACTGGGGGAGATGTTCTCTAAGAGAAGGCCCGCTTCGTGCCCCCATTCCTTCCTTTCCCACTCACCTATAGGCACCAGTGGAGACTCCCTGGTCTTCCTCAGGAGCTTCTCAGACACGCTGTCTTCACCTTCGGGTGGCACCGACCAGCCTTTGTCAGCAGACATGATCCTGTCCCCAGAGGTTAGAAGCTGGGACACCTAGGCTTCAGCCTAGTCCTAGAAGGAGATGCCCCACAGTCAGAACTCCAGGTTCCTCAGTTCGGGGTGGAAAGGAGAAAGCTACCTGCAGAGACCCTCTCTTACCATGCCACTGCCTAAAACGATAGCCCGGGCGTCCTGTCTCAGACGGCTGACCACTAGCACCATTTCTCCATCTCCTGAACATCGGCCTCTTCCCCAGCCTGTTCTGACTTCACTGTTTTCTCTGCTTCCCTCTCCTCAATCTGCATCCCTGTGAGTGTCATCCTTGGGCCAAAAAAAAGCAGCTGGAAAAATCCACAGACAAGGATGGGAGGAAAAAGCTTTGAACCTTGGGACCCCCCCACACACACTGGCCTTGAGTTTGTGACAGTTACTCCTGAGGGAGCTACAGAGCAAGATCTGGCCCCAGGGAGCCAGAGCCATCCCAGACTGTCAGAGATGGCTACCCAATCACCAGAGCCAGTGAGCAAAGTAATTAGACATGGATTTGTGTATGCTTTAGCGTAGGTTTCGGACATTAATGCTAACGGAACAAACTCTGGTCCCTGAGCTGTTCCCATTTCCCGGTCCATCTCTGGCCAGTTTCTTTGCAAGTAGCAACCCCCTGCCTCCATCCCTGGGCTGGTGACCCTTATTGTTCTACTTGCTAACCCCTGTAAATGTCTGCTCTGATCACAAACTAGACCGAGTCCCAGAGTCCTGGTCCTTAAACCTGGGGTTCTTGCCTGTGGGCTGCCTTCTAAATCTAACCATGAAACAAACTGCCTGCTTGAGGCAGCTTTGATACCTGGTCGCCCCTCCTTTCCTAGAGGAGCAACAACTGTTGGCGCTACGGGTCCGCGGCATGCTGGTGCTTACCGCGGGCGATGGCTAGAAAGCGGACTGCGAACCACTGGTCCAGGGCTCAGCGTCTGTTGAACCAGCCGAGAGCTGATGATGAAGCTGCCACTCTGGGGTCAGAGAGGCAGTGGCAGGCTTTATGGGGACTTTGAAGTCGGGAAAGGAGAGGGGAGGGGAGAGGCCAGGGCCTCGGTCTTAACCCCCCATCTGCTGCGTTTCAGGCTGGCCTCCAGGCACTGGAGAGCAAGGAAAGACCAAATGGAAAGGAGCCTTAAGCAGGTTTAATCTTTTAATTCCCATAGACATAAATGGCTGGGTCGGAGATGGACTTGATCTGGAGAACTGAGGGGGGGATATAGAGGCGAGGATGGGTCGGGATCTGGGGCCCTCCCCTGAATTATACTGCCTCAGATACTCTTATGAACAATGCGGGCTGGAAATAAAATGCTCCAGCTGTGGGAGGCAGGCTCTCTGGTCTTGGTTTTGATACCTTCAAGGATGCTTTCTGGACCTAGGAGGTTTGTGCAGGAGTTTGAAACAACTGGGACTTCCCTCACATCTCTGGGACCCTTTATACCGCCTGCAGGTAATGCTCGCTCAGGGTACAGAGATGACAACGACCAGCGTTAGTGCCTATTCTGTTCTAGACATCTGCACTGCAGCCTCTGTACTATGCTACCTGGTAAGCAACTGTTTGTTTGTGGAAGAGGGAACTGAGCTTCCGAGAGGCTCTACGATCGGTCCAAGGATAGACATCTAGTAAACGGCAGTGCCGTGATCTGAACCCAGGTCTGGCCGGCGCCAGAGGCTGTACTCCCGGGCCACTTTCCAGGAGGCTGGCCAAGCTGAAACCCTCTGCAGATTGATACTGAAGCTTAGGAATGCCAATCGATCATGCCACCCAATTAGGAAAAGTGTCTTCTGGCTAAGCAAATGGAGAAAGATTGCGATGCACTCTGGAGAGTCCCAGTCCATCTCAGGCCTTTGTTCCTTCCCTACGTTACTCTCAGCCCCATGCGTCTGTCTAAAAGGAGCTTTTCAGCACTGGAAATTTGTCCAGCAGCTGATGTCTCTCTTTCCTCTCCCTAGCACTCACTGCTCTAGGAAGAGACCCAGGGTCACAGCAACTCCCCAAGGCCTTCACCATATCCCCAGTGTCCCTGGGAACTCTCTTCCCAGTCATTCACACACACTCCCATGCTGCCTCTCCTGGTCCCAATAGTGGCCTGAATTCTCGAGAGATGGATGATCTAGCCCAGAGGCGGGGGGCGGGGTAGAAATGTCTGGACGAGACAGGGCAAGGATCCAGATCAACTGCAGCCCTTTAGAAAACAGGAACTAAGCTCTGGCAGGGGTGTCCAACCTTTTGGCGTCTGCATCACACTGGAGGAAGAGTTGTCTTGGGCCACACATTAAGTACATTGTTGCCCGTAATCACACACACACAAAAATCTCATAATGTTTTAAGTAAATTGACGATTTTGTGTTGGACCACATTCACAGCCGTCCTGGGCTGCATGCAGCCCACACACAGGCCGCAGGTTGGACGCCCCTGCTAGAGAGTGACGTTCAGCTTCTCCCTGTTGAGATCATGTTGATGCTCCACAGCATCCCAGCCCTGAACTGAGAAAATAATAGTAGTCGCTATGATTTACTGAGCACCTAAGAGCCAAAAGTGTGCTAGTTGCATTCAGTAGATTATTTTATTCATTGAATAACCCTTACATTAACTTTGAAGTAAGCGCTGTTACTATTGTTCTTCCCATTTCACTGATGAAAAACTGAGGCTTGGGTTCAATGTCTTGCCCAAGGTCCCAGTAAGTGACACAGAGAAAAAGATCCAGACCGCTCACCTTTCCTGAAGTCAAATCTCACGATTGTGGACCAACAGGAGAATGTAAAGTGGAGGGGAGGTCCCAAAGTAGACGAAAATTGCTTTTTATTTTCAAAAACTTTCGGAAAACACAGATCTTTAAGGAATAGATTTCTGGAGAGTCTGGCTTTAGTAAACACATAAGATAAAGTTATGATAACATTTTTGTTAATATGCCAAGTCTTTAATAATTATTTTGGTTCCAGCATTTCTACGTGAGTAATTTGTTTAGTAAACTTCTTTCTTCCAGATTGGGTCACATTAACAGAAATTCTAGTTTACAGTCTCTGACCGAATGATGCCGACAGGTCCCGAGCGTGGGCTGGCGTCGGACATGGGTCAGTCAGCTGCTTGACCACCCACCCTCTAAGTACTTGCTCTTCCGCCACTCCACCTCTCTGAGTCTACATCACCTGTAAACTGGAGATAGCAGGTACCCATTGGATCATCCTAAGGGTTAAGTAAGATGATTGTGAGAATTCCCAGTACGCTCTGCCTGCTCCTCTTTCTTTAGAAAGAGCAAGTGACAGGGTATGGTTAGCAGACTGGGAGAGAAGTGGGAAGTCCCTAATGACAGATTCCAGGTAGTCCACAGTGCAGCACACCCTTTCCTGTTCCTCTGAACCCCACGCCCCTACCCACTGCCACCTCTTGCTGGGCTTCCCTACCTTAACCGGAAGCTTCAGGCTCCCTTGTCTGTTGGGGAAGGAAAAGGGGGAGGGAGGGGGGGACTAGGACTTGAAGCTCCACACCATCTAAGGCACAGCTGTACTATATATAGCCCAAGGGAGTTGAGGGTCCAGAATGTAAGGGAGGGAGGTGCAGCCTTTGCCTTGAGCTATGGGGAGCTGTGAGTGAGGGGACGATGGAGAATGAATTGGACAAGGAACAGAGGACGCTCTGAGTTGGGGTTGGAGTGGGAAGGACCCAGGCTGAAAGGCCTATCACAGAGAAGAAAACATTAGGCCCTATAGTGTCTCGGGCCTAGAGAGGCAGAGTGGGTAACAGGAACAGGCAGGGGCAGTGGAAGTTTCCAGACAGTGTGGCTGGGCTGAGGCAGCCCCTAGTAGGCGCCTGAGTTGGGGAGGGTTTAACACCCCCTCCTTCTAAAAACAGGCACCGAGTTCCAAGGACCTTACGGCAATTGTCCAAGGACAGCCCCAAGAGCCACCGGCCTGGGGCCAGAAAAATGCTGCTGGTACCCACTAATCTTTCTGCAGAGACTGCCACATATTTGGAAAACTTCTAAGGGGGTGTTGATAGTGGTAATTAGAAGGCCGAATCAGACTGCAGTGATTCTGATGTTATAGAATCCTGTCTTGTGAAGGAATGGTTCTGAGCTGCAAAAGGACACCAGTAGGAACCACCGTCTCAGATGACACATGCATGACCCAGAGATTTGAAATGTTTTGCTAAGGTCCTTGCATTAGGGGCTTTGAAACATCCAAATACCCAGCTTCCTCTACAGCACACTAGGGAAAGGGACTACTGCCTTGACAGTCTACAAGGTTCAGGCACTTTATGTATTTTATTTAATCCTCACGGTAGCCCCGACAAGGTGGATGTCGTCATGCCCATTTTACGGGTGAGGAGAGCAAGGCTCAGTGAGTCTAAGTGACTCGGCCAGATCCATCCAACCGATGATGATAACCTTGATATACCACGGGACAATAGAAAATTAACCCTCACCATTAATGATGTGATTTCATCTGCATTTCATCATCTCATTCTCACACCATCTCAGAAATTCCGGTAGATAAGTACAAACAGCTGGGCAGAGCAAACTCCTGAACCAAGGGCTTCCAGCCATTCCGGGACTGTGCACTTGCTCTCCTGCCTGTCACCAAGGTAGAGTGGGTCCCCGGCCAGTGCATTGTGTCTGGGCATGTCCAAAAGTCCTTGCCTGGTGGGAGTACCAGAGCAGGTCTCTTCATCTCCCTCCTATACCCTTCTTCCTGTTACCGGACAGGGGGCCTGAGCCGGCCTGCCTGGGACCAGCTGTAATGTGTGGGTTCTTGAATTCATGTAGGAAAGACTTCACAACATGAGTCCAGGTGGCTGTGAGGATGAGTTCACTAAAGCTGGGGACAGTGAAACAAGGAAGGGCTGAGCATTGAAGAAGCAACAGGAGAGCGTAGGTGGGGGCTGCCTCAGCTCACTGGGAAGTCAGAGAAAATAGGCCTTCGGGGACAGGTTCAGGGGATCAGCCTGGGACAAGCTGCCAGCTGCCCACTGCCTTAGAGTTTAGGAGACACGTGCTTGTGGGGAAAGAAGTGGGAGAAGAAGAAGGGAAAGGAAATGGCTCGGGCTGCTCCCTAGAGGGAGACGGTGCACTGGGTCTTTTGTCTGGAAGCTTTTATCTCTCTCTTGCAGGCGGGAATCTTAGGGGAGGTCTCCCGGGAGGGTTTCAGTAGAACATCCATCAGTTCTCCAGGTGTGCCCTTTCAGGGTCGTGGTCTCCACTGATTGGTCAGTGACAGGGCAGGGGGTCTTCAGTCTTTGCAGTTGGTTCTGGCATCACCCACCTGGTTTTGCTGCTTTTCTGGGCCTGGAGCTGAAACACAGCTGAGGCCTGGATGTTGTCTCCAGGGAGGAAAGGTTACCCAGGGGGTGAGGTCCTTGTTTTCCCAGTTTTGCCCTTTGCCAGGCCTTCTGCCCTGGCGACCATCTGCTCCTGGTTGTACATTGCTCAGCCAGTTTGTTCAGCTATCTGCCTCAGTTTCCCTATTCCACTTGCCAAGGAATTTTTCCTGGCTTCTCACTCTCCTGTCTTATTCTTACCCCCAACTTCTGCACAGACTTAACCCCCTCCTCATTTGCAAGCAGATCAATCGTAGTTTAAAATTCAGCGTTAATACACAAGAGACTGCTAACCAGACTCTCGGAAACATTGGAGGGGGCTCATCTTACTGTACCTTCTGTGCTACTTGTATTACCTATTCAAAAAAAAAAAAAATGACAACAAAAAAATCGGCTTCAGCCAACATCCTTGCGGCAGGGAGAAGCAGTATAATGTGTCCTGCCAGGTTAGCTGAGACTGGTGGGGATTATGGGGGAGGGGTGGTGTTATTAATACCCCCACCCCCTCTGTTCGTAGAGTCCTCAAGAGCTTCGTTAACAATTCTTATTATCGGCCAGTCTGGGGCAGGCAGGGCTTTCTCAAGTCCTGCCTCTCTGGGCCTCTGCTCCCATCCCCCAGCACAGAAGAATCTGTTCTGAGTTTACCAGCCAAGTGGAGACCCTGGAAACTGTGCAATGGAAATAGTGACACACTGCAGTCTTCGAGTTGACCTTACAGTTCCCAAACCACAGAGCCCCAGGGCGACTCTGAAAGTTCTCAAATTGGGTTTTGATCTTTTCCTGCCTGGGCCCCATGTGAATAAAGTGATGTTCTCACAGCACTGGGCTCCGCTTCTCCCTGCCAGAGGCTGGAAACTGGCCCCATTTCCCTGTATGGAACTTGAGGCTTTTCTTTTTCTTCCCCCTAGTAGCCTTTTCCTGCTAGGAATGGCGAGCCTCCCTTCACTCGTTCACTCTGCATGTGTTTTCTAAGCAGCTACGATGTGCTGGACTCTGCTAGAGAAGCTGGGCTACATGCTGCGGCCCTCCCTTCCAGAGCTCGCATTCTAGCAGGCACTCTGGTTTGCTCTGGACCCTGGTGATGGCCTGGTCCAGAAATCCTCTGGCTTAGGTTTCTGGCCTTAGTTTCCCACCTGTAACTAGATTAAAGGATGTCAACAGCTGGCAGTGTGACAGAAGAGAGAAAGAGGAGTCTCAGGGAGGAGATAATAGCCTTTGGTTATGTTTCTGGTTTCTAAACTATCTGCAGGTAAAACAACTTAGCTGCCTTGGGTCTCATTATCTCCGTCTTTAAAAGTTTGCTCTACCAGAAGAGAGACAGCACTGCAAGCCTGGAAGAAATTTCCCTCCACCCTTCTAGGTTCTTTCAGCTGGTCCGACAATCAAATAGACACGAGACAGATTAGCAAAGCGGCCAGATTTAATTATGTACTTACATTTGGGAAGCTCCCTGATGGGTGAGTCAGAGACCCCACCTGCAGGGCAGGCTCAGAGACAGAAAGGGAAAATGAGCTATATGTATGGCATTCAGAGCTATATGGATGAGGTAAGGCAGGAGGAAGGTCATTCACAGGGCGGTAAGAAAAGCGGATGTTCGGTAATTAAAAGTTTGTCCTACCTTATAGATAGGTCATAACAATTTATTTGTGGTGCTATCTCTTATTATGAGCAAGGCCCCTAATTTAAATTCTTCCAGGGACAGGTGGAAGTTTCTTGAGCCCCCAGGATCTCAACTGCCTTCAGTTCAAAAGGATTCAGGAGTCAAAGTGGCATGTCTTAGGGAAGCTCCTTCTGAATCCCTTCAGTAGCAAGGTGACAGATACAGAAACTGTGATGTTCTCCACCTCCGTGAAGAATGGGTGGGGCTACAAGATGGGAAGCCTTCCCCAGCAGACTCATCTATGAATTTATGAGAACATATTTAATAAACATTAATTACATATTAATTATGCATACACATGATACATAATACAGGGTGGGGCAAAAGTAGACTTACCATTGTTTGGAAAATAATACATTAATAAATAATAATACAAAAATAAACTCTGTTTCACATACAACTGTCAACCCTGTACATTTGTTTATAGTCTCTATATTCATATATGCTATATGTACATATATAATCAAATGTTTTAACACCATGTTAAAGATTTTTAAAGTCCCAATATGCCCCACAAAAGTGGGCAGCTCAGAGGTGGCAGCCGAGCACACCCATGTATCCAGCAACCATCAATCCAGCAGAACAGGACCAGCCCCAGGGAGGCCTCTCATGCTCCTTTCCAGTAATTATTCTTCCGTCAGGTTAACCACTACCCTTACGTCTAACAGCACACGTTAGTTTTGCCTCTTTTCGAACTTAATCTAAATGGAAGGCTTTATGAGTTTCACCTGTCTTACTGTAATTGTGGTTGCTCATTCTCACTGCTGCATAATATACCAGTGTGTGAATATCATGCAGTTTATGTATCCTTTCTACAGTTGATGGGCTTTGTGGTGGTTTCCAGTGTTCTGGGCGCTTACAAATAGTGCTGCTATTATTACTCTAAGGGGGGGGTGGGCTTCCAGAAAAAGAGAAAAAATACTCTAGTACAAGTATTTGGGTGAACACTTATACATATTTCTGTGGAATTCCCATGGAATCATGGTGTACCCATCCACGGATCCAGCATTAGTAGACAGTGCCAGTTTTCCAAAGCGGGTGGCACCAATTAATACTTGCTTTTAGCAATATGTGAGAGGTTTAACATTTCAGTCAGCATGTACAATAATGTGTCACCTGTGTTACGTTAGCTAACGTTCTTTATTTAAATTTTCATAAATTCAGTCTTCATACTTGTCATTTTAAATACAGTTGGAGAGGTAATGTGATAATTGGGGATGGGTCGGGACTGGGGCACGGCAAGAACAGAGGTGGGGGAGAGAACTGAAATACAGAGTCCAAGCAGCTGAGTGGGAACAGTGCCTGCCCGGGATAAACAGATGTTACTCAGAAGTAGCTGCCACTGGAATATAGGGGCTCAAAGTGAACAATTTTTAGTGAGAAGCCAGAAATAGAGTTTTTAAAGTTTGGCAATTTATTCATATTTTTGGAAAACACTGTACTGGCCAAACAAAACTTTGCTAGTGGGCCAGGTGCCTGGCCCTCAAGTTTTCAACCTCTGGGCTAGCTGTTAGGGCCAGACCCAGCTTTCCGGGTGGAGGCGGGGGCGTTGAACTGTGTAGCAAGATACCTCACTTGTTAGAGTTCAATTTCCTTTCTGGTCAAAATGGTAAAATAAAAGCTAATCCTAAAGGACACATGGACATAACCAAGGGGGAGGGTGGGAGCAAGGGAAGGAGGTGGGATTGGCTGGGGTGGGGGAGTAGTGATGGGGGGAAAATGCAGACAACTGTAATTGAACAACAATAAAAAAAAAAAAAGCTTATCCTTTTGTATAGTGATGGTCCAACGAGATAATTCAGGAGTATGAGAATTGGCAAACACGGTAGAGTGCTTTCCCATCATCTCCTTAGTATGTTTTCTGTTGTTGTGCACTGACTCACGCTACTTAAAATATTTGAGGAATTTTCAGATTCTTAGCAGACAGCTCAAGACTGGAGATTCCTATGCATACAAACTTTCAGAAGTCTTTAGACTGCTGGGATGCAAGGAGTTAAGAGGAAATGGCCTATTAGGGTCTCGTTCATCCGAGAGGTCCAGGACTTCAAATGTATCTAGAAACGCCTCTAAAAGCCACTACCCAAAGGAGCTAGAATGGTAAGCCTACCAAGGGCTCGTAGGATTCTCGAATAACTTGAGAGCAGAATCTAGCAAGGGGCATTAGCATCCTGCGGTACCCTGGACCAGGGCCCTAGCGGAGCGCACAGAGGGCAACTCCGGGACTGGCTGGACCCACCCAGGATATCCAGGTAAGGGCGTGTCCTCACTGCGCCGTTAGCCGCCCGCTCCGGGGGAGGCCCGGCCCCGGGGCACTCCGGTCCTGGGAATCAAGCTGTTGGAATGTATTGACCCAGAGAAATCTGCGTCCACCGTGCAGAACTCACGCGGGTGGGACCTCCACGCGCCGTGCCTCCGCCGCGTCCCGGACTCTCCGGGAGCGCGCGCCGCCCCGACCGCGTAAAGTTAGGCGCTCGCGCCCCCGCCGGCGCATTCGGGGACGCCCCCTCCCACCCGAGCGCCACGTGCCGCACGCCCCCCGCTCCCAGGCCGCGGCGGGACGCCCCCGCCCCCATCGCGGTGCGTAGTGCGCAGGCGCCTCCCCGCGGGTCCGGGCGGCGGCGGGAGCGGCTTTGGCTTTGGCCTCGGCAGGAGACTGAGGCGAAGACTGCGGCGGCGGCGGCCAAAGAGGAGGAGGAGAAGCGAGGGTGGTGAAGAAGGCGATGGCAGCGCGGGGCACATGAGGCGGCGGCCGGCGGGACGGGCTGAGGCCCGGCGGAGGAGGTGGCTCCGGGGGATCCCGCCGCCCGGTGAGGGGCGACCGCTGGGCCGGCTGAAGAAAAGCGGGAAAGGGGCGGGCTCCGGGCGGGGACGGGAGAACTTGTGGGAGGCAGGAGAGGGGCCGCGAGGGACGGGGCGCCGGGAGAGAGGAGGGCTTGGGGAAGGGATCGGGGCGCCACCGAGTGGTTCCCGCCGAGCGCGGAGGGGCATCGCCACCCCGCGGCCCGCCGTCGCGTCCGGCGCGCCCCCGCTTTGTCCCGGGCGCGCGGTCTCCAAATTGGGAGGGAAACGGCTCGGGGGTGGGACGGGGTCGCGGCGGCGGGAGGGGGGCCGGGGGAGCCTGGGCGCGCACTTCGGCGGCGCTTTGGCCGTGCTCCCAACTCCGCCGGGCGGTTAGGGGCGCAGGACCGCGCCGGGCGCTCCGCGGGCTGCTCTTTGTCTCCGACGCCCGGCCGCTGACATTTCCTCCGGCGGCGGGGGTACGTTGGACTCTCCCGGAGCATCTCGCCGCCAGCACTCCTGCCTCCCGCCAGGGTTGCAGGGGAGATTCAGTGCAGCGGCTGGAAGGGGCGGGGGCGGGGAGATGGGGCAGTTGACTCTCGGGGAACACGTTTTCTTAACTTCAAATGATTTCCTCCCATTTCGTGAAAGTTTGGACGACTGTTGGGGGTTTTGTTTTTTCCCCTTCCGGCTCCAGATTCAAAATTTAAGAGAAGGCGCTAACGCTGTGATTGTGGGCAGTTGTGTGGTTGGCCGCAGCGTTGGGAGCTTTGAATTGAAAACATTTACATGAATGTGTGGTTTAGAAGTTGTTGTTGTTTTCTTTATTTTTGCGATTGTTTCTAAGATGGGGATTTCTTTTTCTTTGAGAAACGGGTGATTTTGGTTTTATCGTTTGCAGGAATTTTTGTTCAGTGAGAAGTGGCAGTGGTACGGGTCTTTGTGCTCACGCTTTATTTTGTTAGGCTCAAGACGATACTTTGTGTAATCGGATAAATCAAGTTAGAATAAGGGCTGGGTAGGCGTTATATGGCGTGCCTGATAAGTCTAAAATTGTCATACCTTCGTGCTGTGTATGCGTTCAAGTGAATACATGGGAAAGTGCTATAAAAATCAGACTACAAATGAATTTTAATTCCTTGATAAACGGAGAACAGCATATCTCGAGCACATTAATATCTGTAGAAAAGGGGATTAATGTAATTTAGGGGTCAAATCCTTTATCCCCCACCCCCCAAAGAGGGTTTAGGTATTACGATTCAGGTTAAGAATGTGAAAGAAACAACAACAAAAAACACAAAACTTCATTACAGGGCTCTTGACTAAAAATATTTTGAATTATCTTTCTGTTTGCCGGGGTTTTCTGGTTTTATTTTTTGGAATTTAGCATAGAGTTGTAGTTGTTTTGGATTTCTTAAGTGCTATGTAATGGCAGAATTTAAAAAACACGAAATAACTATTCCGGGTAAAAGGTGAAAAGCTCTGGTAAGCAAATCTGTGTCTTAGTGTTCGCCAGATCTTTGTGAACAGTGCTGTAGGCAAAGGACATTTTGAAGAGAAGACAGGCATTTGTATGGAAGTTCTTTTATTTTTTGTCCTGATTTGTAGCTGTTTAATATTATTAACTACTTGTGTTGAACTGCTGTGCACTTTTCCAAGGCATTATAAACATCCTCTCTACAAGTCAATACCTTTAGTTTCTTCTTAGGTTGTGTGACTTTGGAATCGGTTTTCTACTTGTGCTAGGGTAGCCTTCCCGGTTTTCTTTAAAAGGAGCAAGGTAACTTTCTATTACTCAGTTCATGAAGGTAGAATTGAGTTTTAGCCTTTAATCCAAAGGATTTAAAAAGTTACCATATATTGAACATAACAGTCCTACTTATAAATGCTCTTACCCCTTAATTATTTTTTATTCATATTTCGTATTTGAATAAATTAGCCAAAGGAAGAGATATGGAGTCTGCATCTGATTAGCCTCCCCTCCCCCACCCCTGGGCTCACCAGTCAGTTCACATTGGGATCCTAGAATACAAAATATGTCATTAAAACCCACAGCGTCATTTTCTTAATAAATACACAGTTTGCTTCATGCGTAAATCAGTGCAAAGTAACAAGGTCCAACATTTTTTTAATTTGAAGTTCACGTTTCAAAATAAATGCGATGTGTTCCTTTCGTCGTCGTCATTATTATTATTAGTCTGGATAGTTAATTTCACCTGGAGGTATAATTCTTATTTCTGAACTCATGCTTTTCTTGGAGCATAGAAATGTGTGGCTTCCATCCAGAATATCTGGTAAAAAGTTAGTCAAAGAAAGGATGGGATTACTTTTTTTTTTTCTTTTTTCTTTTGTAGACCATTCTTTTGAAAACACAAATGAGAAGGTAGATTTTAGCTGATCACATTAACCTGAAACTTAGAAGACACTTCTGAGCTGTTAATATCAGCTAAGTGCCAGCAGTTGTTTTTCAAACACAGCCCTGCAACTCCTGAGCTTAATTAGCTCAGTTTGTGTGGCAGTAACTTCCTAGTCTGCTAAGTCTCAGCATTGCTATTTTCTACAGCTCTCAAGAATGAATGAGCAGACATCCAATACTGGCTGGCATACTGGAGGACATCCTTGAGTTTTGCAGATACTGCGCTGGCTGACAGCACTTGGGTTTATCATTCAGACCTGCGGAATGTGTGGCCCAAAGGTCCTCCCACCCCCGCACTAGGACAAGGATGTGATCTCTGCACACAGCAGTCTATTTCTAAAGAAATGAAGTGTTCTGTGGAATGAGTAGAGCCCACGCTTACAGCTTGTTTTTGAGGCTGTGTTGCTGTGGCACTGGCACATTTGGACAGAAGTGTGTCGGTGCCCACAGATTCATTCAGTGAGCCTTTGTTTTTCTTTCTCAGTCAAGTACTTATTTTTTTTTAGGCACTGAACTAGATGCCGAAGATTCAGAGATGAATACTATTTGATTTTTGCTCTGGAAGTGCTTATAGTTTAACATGCTAAAAAGGTTTAGCAGCCTGGAAATAATCTAACGTCTTTGAGATTAAAAAAAAACTGTGTAGAATTTTAGAGTAAGTGTTGACGTTTTGTCTCTATAAAATGGAATAAAGTGCACACATCCCTGTTCTTATCCTCTAATCTCTAAACTGTATTCACATCTCAGATAGTTACAAAGATTTATTTTTTTTATCTACATCTTGGTAGGATTTACCAGTTTTGACTGAATTTATTGTTATTTAACTGAGTTATTTATTCTGGGAACATTCAGAGTAAAGTAGATCTGGACTCTGTCTGTTTTTAGGGAATTCTTTTTGATTCATTCTTGGACAATTTCCTAATTGCCCATCCAGAGTGAATGTTTGTATTTGGTTTCAAAAATGTCCTTCTTGAAATACTCTGTTCTTTTGGGTTCTAATTTCCCTCCTTGCTCTCTGGGTGTTCTTCAGGCTTCTCCAACCCACTGCTCTTCTGATAGATCTTTAATTGTTCTTTCTGAAGTCTTGGTTCTTAGTCTTCCTCTAGTCTTTCCCACTCTAGTCTTTCTATTCTGTGGCTTCAGTTATCACATATATCTGGGATGCTCCCCAATTTTTCTTGGTAGTTCAGATCCTTTTTCTGATCCCAAATGTCTGTTCAACATCTCCACCTTACATACTCGATGCTTTGAATTGAGTTGCCCAGGCTGAGCTTTTGATCTTGGCTCCAAGCCTAGACCTTTTTTTATTTTTATTTTTTTAAGAGTTTATTTATTTTATTTTTTAGAGGAAGGGAGAGAGAATGGGAGAGAAATAGCAATGTGTGGTTGCCTCTCTCATGCCCCCTACTGGGGACTTGGCCCACAACCCAGGCATGTGCCTGCTCTAGACTGGGAACTGAACCAGCGACCCTTTGATTTGCAGGCGGGCACTCAACCACTGAGCCATACCAGCCAGGGCCAAACCTAGATCTTCTTCATTGTACCCTATTTTAGGGTACTTTTTTAGATTTTACTTATTTATTTTAGAGAGAGGGGAAGGGAGGGAGAAAGAAAGGGAGGGAAACATCAATGTGTGATTGATAGATCAGTAGGTTGCCTCTCACATGCCCCCAACTGGGGACCTGGCCGGTGACCCAGGCATGTGTCCTGACTGGGAATCGCAGGCTGGCACTCAGCCCACTGAGCCATACCGGTCAGGGCTCCAACTTTATTTTTAATTTTTCCCAGACGGCCACCCATAGAAATTCAATATCATTTATTGAATATTCCATCTTTTTTCCGTTGGTTTGTGATGGACTTCCTTTTCTATTCCATTCCACTGATCTGTAAACCTTTTTGCCAGTTCCACCTTTTATAACTTGTGTAGCTTTTATGACACCTATAGAGGAGCTTGTATGACCTCGTTGCTCTTTCGGAAAATTTCCAACCACTCTTCGTATTCATTTTTTTCACATTCAATTTAGAATCGGTTTGTCTGGTCCCAAAGAAACCCTACTGGCATTTTGAGAAACCAAGATTGCATTACATTGTAGATTAATTTAGGGAGAACTAATATCTTGTGATGGCTTCTGTATCCAAGAACATGGAATGCTTTAAGTCTTTAAAGCATTTAAGTCTTTTGTGTTCTTTGGTACTGTTTTTAAGTGTTCTTCATGTAAGTTCCGTGCATTTCTTGTTCGGCTCATTCCTGAGTAGTTCATCTATTTGTTGCTGTTTTTCTTTTCCTCGTTTATATTTATATTGCTTGTATATCACCGCCAACTTCTTCAGTGGCTTTCTGCATGGTCTTATAATAAAACCCTACATACACATAGTGTAGCAAATACATCATTAGGCCTTGAGGTTGTATTCTAGGCTTTACAGCTAATTAGTTGAGTGCAAACAATCATGGTGTTTGATGTAAAACAGGGATGTTAGTCTCATCCTGCGGTGTCACAGTGAGCCACTGAAGCAGAGTGGTTGAAGGATAACTTCAAAACCATGCAGGTTTTATCTGTGAGCTGTAGGCAATGTCTTAGTAACATGTGTGGTCTTTTCAAATGTGTATGTAGTTTATGATAAATAAACGGTGGATTTATTTTAAAACTTTACCAGTTTATGGTAGAGTTTTATCGCTATGTGTTTTCTCCAAAGACAGACAATAAACATATAACCACTATATATAGGGCTCCAGAGAAGTCTTTCGCAATTTACGTAAAGGTCCTTAAGCTCTAAAAGTTGGGGACTGCTAGCCTAGGCAGCTCTGATGTTTCTTTTACAACGAACAGTGTGTGCACCTTTGAAACTGTGTGTTTGTGAGAGGTTTGGAAGGTAAAGGTGTTTGGTGTTTTTTGTAAGGTAGTGATTTTTAGGCTTACAAGGTCAGAAATGTTAGTTCTTGGACTCTGTTTTCAAAAGACCAGATTGACTAGCCTATTTAGACTTACATAGAAAATGGTTTGGTGAGAGTGGCAATGTCGGACTTTCTGAGGGGGGTTTGGCGTTTGGGTGTCTAAGTCATCAAATAGCGTGCTTTGACCTCACATTCCAGTCCAGTGGTCCAGGTTCATGTCGTTCCTTGTGAAAGCTTTGGGTTACAGGTGGGGCGGTTCAAGCATGTGCTCTTCTCAGAGTCACTTCGGAAGGAAAGCTTTCTTTTGAGTTTGGGAAAATGATTAGGAATCGAAGGGAGTGTCTGTTCTACTTGAACTCAGAAAAGAAGATGGTAAAGTATATTTATGATTTGAAATATGTCCTGGGAGGAAAATTTATAGCTTTTGCAAAGCATTCTACTGAATAGATTTATTTTGATTACAAGTTAATTATAGTTCCTAGTTCAATGAGAAATTTGAAGGAACTGCATATTCTCGTCTTAACAGAAGAGTCCTTGATATGAAGGAGAGAAAATGGAGTGACGAGGAGAGGAAGTATGAGTTTTGTAACATTTTCACATGTCCAGTAAACATTTACTCACTTGTAGTGGAGAATGGTACGTTTCTGGTGGCTGTTTTAATAATCAGTTTATAAAATAAAGGTAACTCTTTCCAAAATACTGAATATCAAACACTTAATAACCAGCAGGCAGCGATGGGAACAATGATCTATTTCAAGGAAATATTGGGTATATTTTCTGTGTTGCTTTTGGACCATTTTGTAGTGAGTCCCTAAAGAAATGAGAAGAGCAGCATTGTGATACTGAGCTGCTATATAAGACATCATGTCAGGAGTACTACTGTCTTTTGCTGTATCCTTACAAATTAAGAATTACCCTCTAGACTCACCATCTGTATTTTAATCTGGAGTGAAATTTTATGTAAGTTGTCTCTTGGACTCCCTCATGCAGGGGGGTTGTAATGACTGTACCAAAGGTTCTGGGAGATAGTTAACACTTTTCTGTGATGTATCCGTTACTTAATTAGGTCTTTATAAATGTATGCAAACATTATGAAATTTGTACCCTGACCTACTTTTAAATTTCTCTCAGGGCTTTTGCTGCACAGTAAAGCTTTGCCAACTCCACTATTACATAGTTACTGTGTTGTAGAATATACTGAAAAGCAAGTCACAGAAATTGTCCGGAAGCCATTGTTAATGTTGGTGTAGTTCTACTCAGGCACAAAATTTTATTGGGGTTTTGTGTGTGTTTGCTTGTTTTTGTCTTTTTACTACATATATGCATTTTCCCATGTAACGAACTATTCTTTTAAAATGGATTAGAAGTTGCCAGGTTTTACTCAGCCAGTAAGGTCTTTGGCTCAATATTATTAAAATGTATTTTTCTGTTAGTCGTCAACATGAAAAGTAAAGGTAGGAGTATAAGTTGATACAACCCCCTCTGGGAAAGTACTAATCTGCCGAAGCTGACACAACATACCCTGTTACTAGCAGTTCTGCTTTTAGGTACCTGGCAGAATTGCATGCATACGTTCACCAGAAGGCACATGTGGGACGTTCATAGTAGCATTATTCATCCCTGCCCCAACCTGGGCACTGCTCAAATACCGATCAGTAGTGAATGGGTAAGTTGTGAAACCTTCACAGAGTGGCAATACAATAAAGCACATGAACAGACCAGAACTAAATGCAACAGAGTTGGTGCCTCTCAGCAGATGTTGAACAAGAGACGTCAGACACAGAATGGTATATTCTGTATGATTCCATCTATATAGAGTTCAAATACAGGTTGTATCAGTGGGTGTCAGTGTAGGGTAATATTGTTTCCCGAGGGGCATGTGGCAATGTCGAGATATATGTTCGGTTGTCACAAGTGGAAGAGGCCAGGGATGCTGCAGAACAAATGCAGTACTCAGGACAGTCTCCCACAACAAGGGATTGTCAAAAAGTCAGTAGTACCAGAGTTGGCCCTGGGCTAAACTAATCTGCGCTGGTGGAGGTGTGGGTGGTGGTGTCTCCTGGGTATAACGGACATGATTGTGGCTCTGGATGGCTAGTGGTATTTTGTTCTTGACTTCAGTGCTGGTTACATGGGTGTGTTCAGCTGGTGGAAATTCATTGAACTGAACACTTAGATTTGTGCACATTTCTGTAGGTATTTTATTTTATTTTAGACCTGGCAGGTGTGGCTCAGTTGGTTGGAGCATCATCATCCCCATACACCAAGGGGTCGCAGGTTCAGTCCTGAGTTGGGGTGGGTGTGAGAGGCAACCAATTGATCCATGTTTCTCTCTGTCTCCCCTTCCTTTCCTCTCTCCCCCTCCCCATCCTCCCTTCCCCCTGCCCCCCCCCCCCCCCCCCCCCCCCCCCCCCCCCCCCCCCCCCCCCGCCCCCCTTCTACCCTTCCTTCCTCCCTTCCTCCCTTCCTCCCTTCCTTCCTTCCTTCCTTTCTTCCTCTAAAATCAACAGGCTTGTCCCCAGGTGAGAATTAAAATAAACCATTCAGCCCTGGCTGGTGTAGCTCAGTGGATTGAGCACCAGCCTGCAAACCACAGGGCTGCCAATTTGATTCCCAGTTAGGGCACATGCCTGGGTTGCAGGCCAGGTCCCCAGTGGGGGTGGGTGGGGTGTGCAAGAGGCAACCACACATTGATGTTTCTCTCCCTCTCTTTCTCCCTCCCTTCCCCTCCATCTAAAAATAAATAAATAAATAAATAAATAAATAACATTAAAAAATAAAATACTTAAATTTTATTTTATTTATGGGTGAAAGAAACATGTTGTTGTTCCACTTATTTATGCACTCATTAGTTGCCTGTTCTATGTGCCCTGACCTAGGATCAAACCTGCAACCTTGGCATTTGATCAGGACAGTGTTCTAACCAAATGAGCTATGTGGCCAGGGCTCTGTATGTATTTTAGGCTTCGATAAAAAATTTACTAAAAAAAATCAGACTTCGCATAAAAGTCCAGGTTGAAGACTTCTTTTGAAAGATATGACCGTTAACTCCCACAGGTGTAGCCTCTAAGCAGCAGGACACACAGCCCCCTACCCCCACTCCCACCCTTTAGTTGGTGCTTGTGTTCTCCAGGTTTTCCTGTCAGAGTTACTTGCATTACCTCATTGGTATCTAGACATTTTACAAATGTCTTAAACAGCTTTATTGAGATTTAATTCCTACCATACAGTTCACCTATTTATTTAAAGAATACAATTCAGTGTTGTTTGTATATCCACAGCATTGTGTAGCCATCACCACAATCTAATTTTAGAATATTTTTGTCACCCCAAAAAGAGATTTAATACCTATTGGCAGTCATTTCCTACCACCACCACCACCCATCCTTAGCCAACCACTAATCTGCCTTTTGTCTCTACATAATTATGGACGTCACCTGAATTTTGTGATCTCTGTTCTAAAGATTCATAATTGTGGTACAACACTTAATTACACAGGTTATGTAATAAATTAGGTACAACTGTTTTGGGCGGTGTTTACTTGGGATAAATTACTAGGTGTGGAATTACTGATCAAAAGATACAAACGTTCTAAGGTCCCTGGTGACTGTGACCACAGTGCCTTCCAGAACGATTCTACCAGACCACCCTTGCTGTTGGTGTGTGACAGTGTTTGATGCAAATTTTGTATTGTGAACCTAGGCGTATTGGCGTTGTTATACATTTGTCTGACAGCGTCTTAGTGTACTTGCTTTCTACACTGACCAGTGTTCAGACGGCTGGTTGGCCTAGGCTTGGTTTTGGACAAGTGTGCCAGTACCGTTCCTTTTCACGTGAAAGCAGGGCCACTGACGATGCTTTGTGAATGAATGCAGTATCCCAGGTTCCCCACACTTCAGCTGTTTGCTGGTGGTTCTTATGTCCAGATAGGATGGCTTTTTGCCAGCACAGATTGGCACTTCAACCCACAATATACCGTATTCTGTTTCCTTTTTGTTTAATAGAGCCAGTGTTTCATACTACTTTCTCTCCATTAGGTTTTATATTTGGGTCACAATACAGTATATTTTGTGTTTCTCAAATATTTTCCGGAGCCAAGAGGTCTTTGGAAAAACAAGTTGTTTTCATGTTTGTAACACACAAATTACTGTTTGCTAGTTTGCTGCCATAATGCTCTGCTTAGAAATTGTCACTAGCTAGTTATTAAACATCTATTACCGCTCATGCAGAATTAACTTCCACTTAAAATGTTCCGTTTAAACAAAACTTCATTGTAAACCCTCTAATTGATTCCTTGTCTCTGCACATAAAGCAGTTTTATTCAGGAGTGTGAGTCACTAGCACCATTCTTAGCGGATTGCTCAGCTCACGGTCTGGGAGGCCCAGGGAATTAGGACTTCGGAATCATGGCAAGTCACTATTCAGACCTTTTAGTCCAACTGCTGCTTTTCTGGGTGACTGGGAAACGCCTTCTTGAAAATTTGACGTTTTAACTGTTATTTAATTTCACTGCTCTTACATCGCCTGTTTGCACGTAATCTGTGGCTTGTTTGACGAATTGCACTCTGCCTGAAGTGATTTTCATCAAACGTTAATAGAAGGGACCTTAGAAATCACCTAATACGATTCAGGGGTGGCCAACCTTTTGGCGTCTCTGGGCCACACTGGAAGAAGAGTTGTCTTGGGCCACACATTAAATACACAAATGCTAATGAAAACAAAAAAATCTCATAATGTTTTAAGTAAATGTATGGTTTTGTGTTGGGCCACATTCATGGCCATCCCGGGCTGTATTTGGCCCGCAGGCTGCGGGTTGGACACCCCTGCAGGTTATTTCCCAAGTGAGAAGTGGAAATAACTTAGTCCTGAAGCACCTACATGTAGAATCTTTTGGCTCCTACTTCAGTGCTTGCTCTGATTGTTTCACAGAATTCAAGGTTAGGGATCACTTTTTTAGAATGTTAATTTTAGTTCATTCTGGGTTTTTTTAAATAAAAGAAATAAAGATTTTAAAATATAGTCTAAAAATATGGTCTACCTGTTGTAGGTTTTAGGTGGTGGTTGTTTTTTTTAATTAGAAGGAAATTTAAACTTGGATCTGACCCATTTGGATTTGATTGTTGTGTTTGTAAAACATTTAGAATAGCACTACTTATTTTGAAATTTTTAATTTCCTAATTATTATAGTTCAGTGAGCTTTAAAAATGTGACAGGGGACAAGTTGTGGGTTTTTTAGTTGTTGGTCTGAAACCCTTGGGGAGGTATTTTTTATTTTTACTATTATTTTTGTTTTTTTGTTTTTTACATGAGTCTGTTAGACTTTTCCAAACATATAATGTGAAAGTGATATTTCTGGACTGGAAAAAATGAATCAGATAAACTGGAAAGTAAAGCATCTCCCAGCAGAGCCACCACAGTGTGAACGTGTTTAGCAGACGATTCCAGTTACCTTTCTCTGGTCTTCCAGTGCATGACACATGTGGTCGTACGTTGACTGCTTCTGGAATGCAGCTGTTTTTTGAAAGTAAAATGTCTTATAAACTACTAGATTGCATCCTTCTTAGTGAGAGGTAAATACTAATTGTATGAGTGAATTTTAGCCTGGAACTTTTTTTATTATAGTAAAATATACACAACAGGATTTACCATTTTGAAGTATTCAGTTTACTGGCACCAAGTCCATTACATTGTGCACCCATCACCTCCATTTGTCTCCAGAGCTTTTTTGTCTTCCCCGCTGAGACTGTGCACGTTAAACACTAACTCCCCTTCCTCCAAGCTCTGTGTAAGTAGAATCATACATTTATTATTACCGTCTTTCACTCAGCATAATGTCTTTGCTTCAAGATTCACCCATATTGTAGCGTCTGTCAGAATTTTCTTCCTTATAAGGCGGAATAATAATCCATTGTATGAGGTCTGTCCAGAAGGTACGCAGTCATGTAATATGAAAAATAGAGACATTTATTGAAGAAATAAGAAACGTTGTACACAGGACGACACCTCAGTCCCCTTCAAAGTAGGCACCTTGGGACCTCACATAGTCCTCCCAATTGCCATCAGCTGCCCTGTTGGATTTTCCTGAATCTCATCGAAGTTCTGAAATCTTTTCCCTTCAAAGGTGATTTTAGTTTTGAGAAAAGCCGGAAGTCTCAGGGTGCCAAATTTGGGCTGAAGAGGGGCCGAGTCACCTGGGTGATTTGATGTTTCACCAAAAAAACTGCACGAGACATGATGCATGAGTGGACGTGTCGTGATGAAGCTGCCAATCAGCAGTTGCCCACAGCTGTGGCCTCCTGAATCATCCAGATAGTTTCTGCAGAGGAATGTTCAAGCTTAATGCAAAATTTGATGCATGTTCATTGCTCTGCTCACTTGGTCATTTTGAATGTGAGAGCCACACAGTACGCATGCTCACTCAACGGTGTCTACTGCCCCCACCGACTAGTAAGTGAAGTCATCATTGTTTGTTCATGTGCATTCCAGTCCCTCTCCTTGGCTGCCAGGTGACATTGATGTCACTCAAACTGTTATGTTAATGATGGTCGCACTATTTCTGGACAGACCTCGTATGTGTGTACCATATTTACCTGTTCATCCGTCACTAGACAAAAGGTTGAAAAGTTGCTTCAGTCTTTCAGCTGTTGTGAATAATGTTGCTGTGAACATGGGTGTATAAATACATGTAGGTGTCCCTGCTTTTGTTTCCTTCAGATACATGCCCAGAAGTCGAATTGCTGGATCATATGCTAATTCTGTATTTAATATTTTGAGGAAATTGTAACCATACCATTTTCTGCAGTGGCTGCACCATTCTACATTCCCACCAGCAATGCACAGCAAGGATTCCAGTTTTTTATAGTTTTGTCAGCATTTATTTTCTTTCTTTTGTTCTTTTTAAAATATTAGTGTGGGTTTTTGTTTCATTTTTTGATATTTTCCTACTGATTAGTAAGAGTCTAAAACTTCTCAGAGTTTAAATTCAGATTATCCCAAGCCTCTTTCTTAAAAAATATATTAAAGTCATTGGTGCAGGAGTGAGGAAACCAGCATACTCATACTCTGATAGTGGAGACATAAATAGTTCATAGCTTCTTGGAGGGGTAATTTGGTAATACATATCAGCAGCTTCAGAATTTTTAGATAATGGGTAAATAGTTGGCCTTTTCTTAACACATACAAATTTTTTTTACAATTCGTATAACTTGACCCAGCAATCCTTTAGAAATTTATCCTAAATCTATATTTAGGATGTGTGGAAAGTTACAAGTATTCTAGCAAATCATTGTAAACAACCGCACTGTCTAAGCGCGTATGGGTTAAATTCTGGCTCAGTGGTCCAGGAAGTGGGAGCTGGGTAGGTAGGACCTGGGAGTTGGCACTCAGCATGCACTCTGGGTAACTCTGATGAAGATGGTCTGTGGACCACATCTGAGGAAGGCTTACTTGCCATTACTTTACATGCTTTAATTTCAGGTTCCCTAGTGTGCTAAGGCTCTCTGCAGGCTGGTCCCTGGCTTCCCTGTTCAGCCTTCTCTACAACTCCTTCCCCAACACCCTCCATCATGTTCAAGTCTGAGCTTTCCTATGCAACTTTTCTCTCATGCCGTTTTCTCCATCTGCCTTGCTTCTACTGCCCACCCCTGCTCTGCCTGGGGAAGCCACACCCATCCATCAGAAACCCAGGTGTCTTCTGCAGTAAGCTCATACTCCCTTCCCCCACCCCAGCTTTATGGAGGTGTGATTGACAGCTTGTGCTTTTTAATTCATAGGAATTAGTCTCTTTCCCTTCTCTGAGCATTTTCACATTTTGTACTTTTATCTCATTCATTGCGCTTTGTCCTGAAGTATGAAGTATTAGTGAATGTACATTTTTATATTTTCTACTCCCTACAAATTCATTCAGATCTGCTGTTTAATGTAGTACACATTCACTGAGTGCTTTTTTGTTTCCTGGGCAGCATACTAAGTGCTGGGGACTCAGAGAATCTTAAAAAACATGGACTTTCCTCCCAAGGAACGCATATTCCAGCAGGAGAAACCAGTACCACTATGATTCTGTCAAGGAAGGCCTGATATTGTTGGAATGAAAAGTTAGGGACTTTCTGGGGAGGAGACTAATTGAGGAGGTCAAGG
Organism: Macrotus californicus; assembly: GCA_007922815.1. Classification (NCBI taxonomy): domain Eukaryota; kingdom Metazoa; phylum Chordata; class Mammalia; order Chiroptera; family Phyllostomidae; genus Macrotus; species Macrotus californicus. The sequence goes on from VMDR010001183.1 coordinate 96,577, forward strand.
ACACTTGAGCTGAGCTTTGGACCAGATTTTAAAGGACAGTTTTTCCAGGTAGGAAGTACTGCAATGCAAGGATGATTTAAAGTAGGGAAAAAAATCAATGAGCAGAAATTCAAATGTATTAAGTCACTCAGTGAATAGTTGTTCTAAGTGCCAGGGATTCAAGATCAAAGTCCTTGCTTAAATTTTATTGGGTGACAGATAATGAACACATGAACAAGTAAAAAATGTGTTCGGTAATGTTAAGCGTTCTTAAAGCAAAAGGCAGGGTAAGGGCCCTGAGTGATGGAGGGACATTATTGTGGGTGGATGGCAGGGAAGGCTCACTACAGGAGGTGACATCTGAAGAGAAGCTAAATGAAGAGAGGCATCAAGCCATGAGGGTGTGCAGGGGAGCTGGGGTGAATGGAGGGAAACAACTGCATGTGTGGAAGTGTATAATGTAAATTGATGTAAATACATATTTAAAATTTTGAAGTAAAACAAATGAAGATGCACATTTTTATTTATTTATTTTTTAATTTATTTTTAGAGAGAGGGGAAAGGAGGGAGAAAGAGAGGGAGAGAAACATCACTGTGTGGTTGCCTCTTGTGCGTCCCCCACTGGGGACCAGGCCTGCAACCCAGGCGTGTGCCCTGACTGGGAATTGAACCAGGGACTCTTTGGTTTGCAGGTGGGCACTCAACCCACTGAGCCACTTCAGCCAGGGCAGATGCACATTTTTAATAAAATAATTTTAAGTTATATTAACTTCAAAAAGTTTACAAAAGGATTTTTTAAAAAATTCTCACCAAGGACAGGCTTACTGATTTTAGAGAGGGGGAGGGGGAAAGAGTGAGGAAGAAAAACAGCAATCAGTTTCATCTTCTATGCACCCCACCCAGAGGAGGGTGGGGAGGGGGGTGGGGCAGGACGGGCGGAACCAGCAGCCTCGCTATATGTCCTAATCAGGAATTGAACCCGTGACTTTTTAGTTTATGGGACAATGCTCCAACCATCTGAGCCACACCGGCTGGGCACAAAAGGATTTTTTTTTTTTTTTTAATTTTATTTATTTATTTTTAGGGAAAGGGAGGGAGAGAGACTTGGTTGCCTTCAAATGCCTCAAACCGTGGACCTGGCCCCGCAGCCTAGGAATTGATCCTTCGACCTTTTTGTCTGCAGGGCAGTGCCCAGCCCACTGAGCTACACCAGTCAGGGCACAAAAGGAGTTTTTATAAATTTCAAGCAGACTTTGTGGGCATGGGAATTGTCTTTAGGGGTATTTTCTTTGAAAAGACAATATATTCATTTGGTTCAAAAAAATGATGATATAGAAAGATACATAATCAGGCCTTGGTCCTACCCCGTCCTCCTTAGTCACCTCCACTCCTTGCATTCATTTTTAAATGTATCCTTGTTACAGAAGTATGAGCAAAACTACAGATTTTTTCCCTCCTTATATGAAAGGCATATACTATATACGCTTACATACCTTCCTTTTTTTACCAGTTAAGTGTTTTGAGTATTTTAGAATGTTCCTCTTTTTTTTTTTTTTTCTGCCACATGAAATTCGGTTTCAGCAGACGGTAGTGCATTTAACCATTCCTTTGACGGGGCACTTGTGTTGTTTATAGAAACAGCGCTAGCGCATGATTATTCCCAGAAGTGAGATTACTAGGCCAAGGGATAGATGCATTTGTAGTTTGGTAGCTGTTTCCAAATTGCCATCAGAGGTTGTACCACTCCCGTTAGCATTATAGGAGAATATTTGTTTCTTCACAGCCTCCCCAGCTTGCAGATTTTTGCCAGTGAGATTGGAGAGACTTGTGTCTCATGGTAGTTTGTTTTATTACTGAGATATAATTCACATGCCTTAAAATTTATCCTTTTAAAGTGTATAATTCAGTGGTATGTAGTATATTTTACAAGGTTATGTGCCTATCACCACTGTCTAATTCTAGAGCTTTTTTTGTCTAAAGATTTTACTTATTTATTTTTAGAAAGAGGGGAATAGGCAGGGGAGAAACACTGATGTGTGAGAGATACATCAGTCGGTTGTCTTGCACCGCCCCAGTCGGGGGCCTGGCGCACAGCCCAGGCATGTGCCCCAACCAGGAATTGAACCAGTGACTCTTTGGTTCGCAGGCTGGCACTCAATCCACTGAGCCACACCAGCCCGGGCTAGTTTTTTGTTTTTGTTTTTTACTCTCTATATTAGGGAGATTAGTTCTTTGCCTATAAAATAACTATCAAAAACTTTCCCTCCAATTCATTATTTTTCAATATTGCTTATGATGTATTTGTTTTGTTTTTAACCACAGAGACAGGTTATTTTGTGCTCAGATTTATTTTTTTTCCTCCCGTTTCCAGAGTTATATCAGATGTCAGCTATGTTTTGTTCTAATAATTTTATGGTTTTAGTTTCTATGTTTAAATAGTGTATCTGTAGGGGATTATCCAGATATCTAATGTGAGATATGAATCTCCTTTTATCTTTTTTTATCCTCACCCAAGGTCATGTTTATTGATTTTGGAGAGAGAGAGAGAGAGACAGTGATGTGAGATAGAAACATTGATTGGTTGCCTCTCACATGCGCCCCAAACAGGGACCAAACTCACAACCTAGGCACGTGCCCTGACCAGGAATTGATCCTGTGACCTTTGTTTTCTGGAATGACGCTTCAACCAACTGAGCCACACTGGCCAGGGCTCCTCTTTTATCTTTTTTTCCAGCTAGTTATCTGGTTGCTCAAAATACTGTTAACTGAAAAGTCCATTTGTGACCCACTGCTTTGGGGATTCACCTCCCACTAGCGGCTCGCTTGCTTTCTCCACTAGAGGCAAAGAAGTAACACAGATCATTTAGGGAGACATCATTTAGGGAGACGGTTCTGTTGGCAGGAGGTGTAGGGGATAAGCCGAAGAAAGGAGAAGGTAGAGTCGGGATTGGTTTATAGCCTTTAAGGGGGTTGTTTGTGTTTTTAACTCTGTTTCTCTGCTAGGGTTCTTAAATGCATACATTTTTTTCACAAAGTTAGGGTAATTCTGTTTTGTATCCTACATTAGTTAATCATGAACATTTTTTCTAAATTTTTGAATCTATTTATTGAACAAATACTTGTTGAGAACCTACTACCATTTGCCAGGCTGTGGTTTTAGATACTGGGATTACAAAAACAACCATGTCCTCAAGGGTCGTACATTCTAGACAAAGAAAATTATAAAATAAAAGTTACATACGTGAGGGTTAAGTGTGCCATAAAGAAATGTTAAGCTGAGTGAGGGCCTAGATAATGACATATGTTAATTTAGAGGGAAGTGAGCCGGGCAAAAATCTCAATAAGAAAGTGACTTCTGAGCAAAGACTTGAAGAGAGAGAGTGTCCTGCCAATACATGGGGGGGAGGGGTTCAAAGCAGTGAAAATAACACAAGCAGATGTCTTGAGGCAAATGCACAGCATATGTGGTATAATGGGAAGAAGAGTGGGCATTCCTGAGTCAGTGAGCAAGGGGAGAATGGGAGACCAGAAAGTGCCCTGGTGACTGTATGATAAAGGGCATGGTAGACAGACTGGGAAAGATTTTAGGGTTTATTCCTGGAAAGTTCGGAGCAGAAGAGGGACATGATCTGACTTGACTTTCTAAAAGCTTTACGCTGGTTGCTTTTTGGAGAGTAGACTTGAGAAGGACAAGACATAGCCTAGAACACTGGTTAGATGACTGCTTTTACGTTCATCTTGGTTAGAGCGGAAGGTGGCTTGGATCAGAATGGCAGCTGTGCAGGTGGTAGGAAGCGGTTGGACTGTGGATGTATTTGGAACAGAGCGGACGGGGGTGCCGATAGTTTGGCTAAGGAGTGAGACTGACCTACCTGAAGGGCTGCCCTGAGAAACTGCCGTAAGTGGTGGAACCACTCGCTGGGGTTGGGCAGGCGGAGATCCAGGTCTTTGGAGGGTGGGAGGGTTGCTTTGGGGTGTGTTAAATTTCAGGTGCCTAACAAACATCGGAGCAAAGATAAAGAGTAGCAGTTGAATTTCAGGTCTGAAGTTCAAGGGAAATGTTGGAGTAAATGGGATACCTTTTACAGCTGGAATTCTGGTGGAGGAACCAGCATAGAACACCGAAAAGGATAGGCTGGTAAGATAGGATACAAATCAGTGCGTGTATTTCTGAGTTCAGAAAAGGGTAAACGAGGCTGGAATAGAAACTGACCAATGATAGCCAACAGAGAGTATAGGATCAGGGAGGCCGAGTGAAAAAAAAGAAGTGTTTTCAAGGAGGAAGGAGTAATAAGTTGTATTAAATATGGCCTAAAAGGTGGAATAGGAGAATTGACCATTGAATTTGGCGGTGTAGAAGTTATCAGTGGCAAGGGTAGTTTTGGTACGAAGGCGTATTGGTACGGTACGTGTACTGTTCCATCAGGAGAATGTTACCATAGGTGATCACCATTCGTCATGGATGATCAGTCATTTAGGTAGTTCTCAGGTTTTCAGATATGCCAGAGACCCAGATTCAGATGCACTCGATGTGTGTGAGAGCATCGTGAAGCGATGACTCACACAGGTTGATGGCCGGTGGATATTTGAGCTAAGGGAATGTAGCAGAGCAAAACCGGAAGACATTGGAGTGTAACTAACCCGTTGAACTATCCTGTGCCAGCAGCTCTGACTTGGACCAAGTTACTTAACTTTTCTGAGCCTGTTTCTCATTTGAAAGATCAGATTTTGTGAGGGTTGAAATAAATGAGCACCTAGTGTAGTGCTCATTTTTGTTGTTTGTTTATAGGGAAAGTAAGGAGTGCTTTCTTTAAAAATCCAGTGCTGCTCTTTGATAATTTAATGAATAGGAGGCAGGTTTTCGGGGTGGGACGGAAGAAGAGAAGAAAATGAGTTCTCTTGGGAACATGTCCCAGAAGACATCCATATGGAGATTTTTTTTCAGTGGGAAGATAGCTAAATTTTATGATTTTTAATTTAATTCCATTGTAATCAAAGCACTTATTTTGTATGATTTGAATCATTTTAAATATAAAAGACTTGGTCCAGAATATGGTCTAGCTCAGTAAATGTTCTCTAGATCCTTGAAAAAAACTGTGAATTCTGCTCTTGGGTGGAGTGCACTCTAAATGTCAGTTTACTTAAAGAGTTTGGTAATATTGTTTGTGTTTTATATGCTTACTGTTTTTTTCTCTATTCTATGAATTATTGGGTGAGGGGTATTGAAATCTCCAACTGTTAATTGTGGGTTTGTCTATTGCTTCTCTTAGTTCAATCAGTTTTTGCTTAATCTCTTTTGAAGCTCTATTAATCTGTATATAAACATGTAGGAATTTTGTGTCCTGTTGATGAGTTACCATAATAAAAGGACCTTCTTTATTTCAGATAATATTCCTTGCTCTGAAATCTGTTTTGTCTGATGATAATATATGGTTACTCCAGCTTTCTTTTGATTGTCAGTTGTTAACATCTTTCCTCATATTTTTGCTTTTAATCTCTTTCTGGCTCTGTATTTACAGTCAAATGGATTTCTAATAGCCAACACATAATAGTTGGATCTTGTTTATTTAATCAAGTCTGACAATATCTGCCTCTTCATTGGAACGTTTAGACCATTTACATGAATGCGATCGTTGATGTGATTGGGTTTAAATCTGCCGTCCTCCTGTTTGTTTTCTCTTTGCCTCATCTGATTTTATGATTCCACGTTACCTTCTTCGTCCATGTATCAGCTGTGCCATTGTTTTGTTGTTTTAGTGGATGGTTTAGGGCTCCCTGCATTCATCTTGGCCAGTATGAACCCCTCCTTGTGTAGTGTGATAGCCTCTCCGCAGTGTATTTCCACTTCCTCGCCCTCAGCCTCTGTGGTATTTGCATACTCTTGCCTCTCTCTCAAAGAAGTGTGCATTAAAAATGTGACCTAAACCCCACAGATGGTTGTCTTTTTTCTTTCAACGGCCAGTTATCTTTCAAAAAATATTTTAAAATAAGAATATAGCAGATGTCTTTTATAGTTACGTATTTTTTATTCATTTGTATAGATTAAAATTTCCGTCTGATGTCATATTTCTTTTGCCAGAAATACTTCTCTCAACATTTCTTGTAGTGCTGGCGTGCCGAGGACGCCTCCTTATAGCTGTCGTGTGTCTGAAAGTCGAAGCTGCAGCCTGGGCAGCAGTGGGAGTGATGGAGTCTGCCTGGAGACCAGCAGAGCTCTGGGCACTTCACGTGTACCCCGTCTGCGTGTCTCCCTTTTAGCAAGTACTAACATCTCGGACGCGGTGTCCCCTGAACTGCATTCACGAGCTTCTCTGCTCCCTATTCTCAGTGCTAAGTAAGTTACTCTTCTTCAGCAAGTCATTTTTGTTTCAAGATACCATTTTCTACTTTTACTCTTCCTTCCTGACTACCAGGAAACCTTGGAGTTCTACAATATTTGGTTTTGAGGTTTTTGGTTTTTGTTTTTATTTTCAATTCTAAGTTTACATTATAAGATCTTAAACTCTGAAATTTCTCTCTCTGATCTTTGCAAGCTTACTATTTAGTTTAATCTTTATCCAAAAAATTGGATAAGGTCCCCTCTTCTATGTTCATATGGAACCTATACATAGTTCCATCTGTAATGCAGTTTTTTACTAGTGGTTAAGAGCCTAGATTCTGGAGCAAGACTGACTTATTTTGGATTCTGGCTTAGTCACTTAATAACGGGATAACCTTAGGCAAATTTTATAACCTTTCTGGACCTCATTTCTTTAATTTAAAAATGGATCTAATTATATAATCTACCTCCTGAGATAATCCAAATAATGTACATTTAATCTTCAAAATCCACAGTGAGTTCTGTTTTATAGAAAAATGCAGTAACTTTGACTTGGCCTTGTTAGGATGTAACTGATAGAAAACTCTTCAGATATAAAGAATTTGGAGGGAATTACATAATTTATGACCATGTTGATGTCAACTGATTTTTCTCCCTTTTTTATTGAATTTACTGAGGTAACACTGGCTAACAAAATTATAAAGATTTCAGCCCTGGCTGGTGTGGCTCAGTGGATTGAGTGCCAGACTGCAAACCAAAGGGTCACCGGTTTGATTCCAAGTCGGGGCACATGCCTAGGTTGCAGGTCAGGTCCCTGGTTGGGGGCGTGTGAGAGGCAACCCGTGGATGTATCTCTCACACATCAATGTTTCTCTCCCTCTCTTCCTCCCTCCCTTCCTCTCTCTCTAAAAATGAATAAAATCTTTTACAAAATACAGGTTTCAGGTGCACAGTTCTGCGACACCTCATCTGTACACTGTGTCTCACCACCCCAAGTCAAGTCTCTGCCCATCCCCTTACCCCTCCGTACACCCCTCCGCACTGCCCTCCCCTCCGCAGTCTGCACTGTCGTCCGGGTCCATGAGCTTTTTCTGTTTTGCTCAATCTCTCTGCCGTTCCCCAACCCCTCCCCACTGCCAACTAATTTTTAATTTTGTTTTCTAGTGCAAGACAAGGAAGATTTGTAAATTTAGTTATTTGGGAAATAGACTAAAAATAACACATTTGATTTCTGTCCAATAAATGTTATTTAAGGAAACATGATTTTCTCCAGTGTTTCTTAAGTGTGTGTGTGTGTGTGTGCCCATTTGAATTATGGGCTACAATGAATTGCAGCATTCCTTACTTAAAAAGCCATCCTACTTGAATTATCGAGGAGATCACTTTATAAATTATATAATTGTCTAACAAGTATACTCTACACTTGAAACTAATATAATATTGAATGTAAACTGTAATTGAAAATTTAAATTAAAAAAAATACAATTATGATAAAGATTTTTTTAAAGCCATTCTTGAAAGAGTAACTTTCCCCATTTAAACTTAAGAAATTGATATGACTATATAAAAATAAAATCTGAAGGAAGACACTAAAATGAAGTGTTTATATTAAATGTTAAATGGTTAATGTCTGTATTATATTAAGAATGCATTTTGCAGATAAATGAGCAAAAGGATAGAAGTAGTCCACAGTCAGGGGGGAATATGGAGGATGTGTATCCTCTTGTATTAAAAACATAACAAATTGAACCCTGGCTAGTGTGGCTTAGTGGATTGGGCATTGTCCCACAAACCAGTTCGGTTCCTGGTCAGGGCACGTGCCTGCGTTACAGGCCAGGTGCTTGGTTGGGAGCATGTGAGAGGCTGTTGACTGTTGACCCCTGTTTCTCTTGCACATCGATATTTCTCTCCCTCTCTTTCTCCCTCCCTTCCCCTCTCACTAAAAAGTATATCTTTTAAAAAACATATGAATTGACATAATCTGAAATACCAGTAGTTTAACAGACTGCTGATGAGTTTGAAGTGAAATTGTAGTCCTATGTTGCCAGCCATTGTCCACTTCTAGGACCTTTTGAGAAAGTCATAACAATACAATGCAAGAACCATGCAGGTTGACACCTCTTGGACTTGATAATACCACTTACTAGCATGTGGAGATAAATTCAGTCAAAGCTTAAAGGATATATTCAAGAAGATTTTAAGTATAAAAGTCCACATAAATCAGTTGGGGCTTTCCTAAATATTTGGGTGTTCCGCCTGCATTCCCCCATCTCTGACCAGCACCTGTCACATATTCCCATGTCATTGTCTGTTCACAGATGGAGTGTAGAACTGGTTTCTGTTTCTTCATGAGAGCCATTTACAAGTTAATCCCACACTCTTCCCTCCTTGCTCTATTACCACGTTTGTTTGGAAGCCGGAGAAAACTATGTCCTGAATCATAGGCTTCTGATAGCAGAGCGCCAAAAAAAAAGTTTGGTGCACTAGTGGAGCAAGAACACAATGAGACCACACTTGGCAGTGACAGGTTCTGCCTGGGAATGTCACTTCCAGAACCCACCATTCTACTCCCGCAATTTCCCCCCCCTCTCCCTCCCACCCTCCTTTCACTGGCCCCCATTCTCCCCCACCATCCGGTTGGAGTAGTAAGCTCTGTAATATGTAAATCTTTCTCTTAATGCTGCCAGAAGAGGATGAAAGAAAAACCTACGGACTCCTCAGGAGAGAAAAGCAGTGGTGATCATGGATCAGTTTAGGAAGTCCGGGGTTAGTTTAAAGGAAGAAAATTGTCCATCCCCCGTTTGATGCTGGTGCCAGGTTCCTAAACACATCATTTGTACTCCAGATACGGGTATAGGGTGTTGTGGCACTCGAGAGTGCCCGTGGAAAACCAGGCTGTAGGGTTTCGCGTTTTCCAGGCTTGCAGCATAACCAGCGTATGGGAGTGTTTAAATGGCTACTTTACAGTTTACAGAAGCCGTGAAGGGCTTGTTACCGATTTCTCCTCCCCACAAAAGTGCTAAGGTTATTGTATGAGATGCTGAACTGTTGAGAAATTCTTACGTAGCAATAGTTATTTTAAAAGATATCTTTGGTATGGATGGAGGTATAGAGATACACCTCCACAGTCACACTTTCATGGCCTACTGGAGCAAATAGAGTTGCAGGCTCAGGGGAAACGCTTTAGATGTGGTGTGCAGGGGAAAGCTGAGTCTGAACTCGTGAGTATGAATAACTAGGGAGTTTCATAATGGAAACCTGATTTACGATAACCGTTTACTGGTGGCGTGTTACATACTTCTTGTTTTGTGGTTTTATAACTTGTGTGTAGTCAGTGAGAGGGGAGTGGTGAGCGCAGCTGGCCAACAGGGCTGGAAATGGAGCGGTCGGAATCCCGTGATGAAATCTGTGGTTAGGTGCCGTTTGCGAATCTTGACACATGTGATGTAGGTGCTGCCCTTTCTTTTCTCTATTTTTCATTGGCCTTTTGAAAACTGGTTTGGGTTTTTTCCCTTTCTCGTACCCCACCCAAAATATTTTTACATTGCTGTGAGCACCTCACACTTAGGAATTGTTTAAGTTTTATTTATTAAAGTCATAAATGAATAAAGCTGGCATCTAATGGATGACTCTTGGGCACAGCTTTGCAAAGTTGGCAGAACTTGGTAATAAGCAATAATTCACCTTGGATTTTTCTTTAAGATTTTACGTATTTATTTTTAGAGAAGGGGAAGGGAGGGGAAAAGAGAGGGAAGAGAAACATTAGTGTGTGGTTGCCTCTCGAGCACCCCCTACTGGAGACCTGGCCTGCAACCCAGGCACGTGCCCTGACTGGGAATTGAACCGGTGACCATTCGGTTCATAGGCTGGTGCTCAGTCCACTGAGCCACACCAGCCGGGACTGATTTTTTTTTAATTTTTTTTAACAACAATACAGATGCAGCTGTTTTCTTTCTGTGAGCAGTTGAATTTGTAAACCACCTCCTACCTCCTGTGGGACATGGGTGTCCCAGTGACTGAGAACCAGCTGTTGGGTGTTTTAACTTGACAGCGTGCTCCTAGTTGGCCGCTCACTCCCCAATGAGAAGTATTGGCTGCTCCAGGGACAGAGCGAGAATAGAGTGTACGGCGTGAGGGTTTTCATAAGACCTTTAGTGACCCAGTTTAAATTTGTTGAGACTTTTCTGCTTTGGCTTTTTCCTATAGACGCCTGAGTTCATCTGCTTCGATTTTCACGAGTGACTCATCTTCCTGTCATATTGTCTTAGACGACAATGTCCTAAGACTCTTTGGGTCTCTGCCGTGAAGTTCATCCTACCACACGTGTCAGTAGGAGAAAACAGCAATATTCAAGCTCAGGCCTGTTTCTGTCTCGTGCTGATTGATTTCTGTGGTACACAGAAAACTTCGTTTCTTCCTGAAAATGACATTTTAGTGGCCCATTGTTTTTTGTGGGAGGAAGCTTATTATCTCTTTTTTTTCCCTTTCCAGAGGGAATCTGGAAAAGTTGTAAGCAAGACATCATTTCTGTAAGAAAATTTTGGATAGCGGAAGTTCTGGATAACAGGTAAAGTGTATTTAAACTTCTTTGATGATGCTGATAATCACCTATAATCTGCGGAAGTAAATTGGGAGAGAAAAGGAGAAAAGCTAGATGTACTTAATGTCAGGGGTAACATTAGGGATTTTGTAAATATTACCTTATTTCAGTGGTTTTTACCAGGATTCTGGACATAGTTCTAAGGATCTCGGAATAAAACTATCCTTCAAAATGCTATTTTAAATGGATTTACCAATTGATTGGATTTAATGTGCTCACAATTCAATTTGCAGATATTTTTTTCACATTCACCATAAACGTAATGCAGAAACATAATACAGAATGTTTTTAATTGAGCATTTTTAGAGAGAGGGAGGGGGAGAAAGAGAGACATCGGTTGCTGTTCCACTTAGTTATGTATTTATTGATGATTCTTGTGTGTGCGCTGACCAGGGATCAAACCTTCAGCCTTTGCGTATTGGGATAATGCTCTAACCAACTGAGGTACCTGACAAGGGCCTTTTTATTTTTTTTAACTCCTCACTTGAGGATATGTTTTTATTGATTTTTAGAGAGAGAAACATCAATCAGTTGCCTTCTATACACGCCCTGTCTGGGGATGGACCTGCAACCTTCTGGTGTATGGGACAGCGCTCCAACCAGCTGAGCCACTTAGCCAGGGCCTTTTTCATTATTTTTAAATAATTTATTTATTTTTAGAGAAAGGGGGGTAGAGAAACATCAGTGTGTGGTTGCCTCTCGCACACCCCGAACTGGAGACCTAGCCTGCAACCCAGGCATGTGTCCTGACTGGGAGTCAAACAGGCCACCTTTTGGTTTGGAGGGCAGTGCCCTAAGCCACTGAGCCACACCAGCCAGGGCCTTTTTCATTATTTTTAACGCTTTGTCACCAAGTCTAAAGTTTAAGTTTTCTAATAAGGTACTTCTTCACAATGGAGTCTAGCCCCAGTGTCTCCATTATGTGGTAGTCTTATCATGACTGGACCATTTTCTTTTTTTTTTTAAGATATTATTTATTTATTTTTAGAGAGGGAGGAAGGGAGAGAGAAAGATGGAAGAGAAATATCAATGTGTCGTTGCCTCTCCCGCACCTCCCCCGCCCCGCTGCCCCCCCCCCCCCGGGGGGGACTTGGCCTGCAGCCCAGGCATGTGCCCTGACTGGGAATTGAACCAATGACCTTTTGGTTAGCAGGCCGGCTCTCAGTCCACTGAGCCACACCAGCCAGGGCTGGACCATTTTCTTATTTTTTATCTGTATCTCACAAAGTTTTGAAGGCTTTATGAAATAAGTTTTTATAAAGAATCCAGTATACTGTGTTTGAGAAATATATCTAAAATGATAGCTACAATTTTACCTTTTAAACTAGGGAAGACATCAAAGCAAACTGGACTTTGTAATTTGGTAGCAAAGAAGTGCTGATAGACTGAGGTGAATTGCCCTACCCAAAGGCAGTAGAGTGAGATGCTGTTTATTTTAGCCATCATTCTAGTATGAGCCTTGAAGTTAGACTTCAGGTATGCAGAAAAATAGTTCCTAGAGATATCAGTAAAAAACTTAATTGTCAAAAAAAAATTTAATTGTCAAAATCTTAATATTTGTTGATGTTTCCTTTGGTATTTTTCCATTTTTATCAGGGCACGCCAGTTCAGTCACCATGAGTTGGAGCTTCCTGACTCGCCTGCTAGAGGAGATCCACAACCACTCCACGTTTGTGGGGAAGATCTGGCTCACCATCCTCATCGTCTTCCGGATTGTCCTCACAGCTGTAGGGGGAGAGTCCATCTACTACGACGAGCAAAGCAAGTTTGTGTGCAACACAGAGCAGCCAGGCTGCGAGAACGTCTGCTATGATGCCTTCGCACCTCTCTCCCACGTGCGCTTCTGGGTGTTCCAGATCATCCTGGTGGCAACGCCCTCGGTGATGTACCTGGGCTACGCCATCCATAAGATTGCCAAAATGGAGCACGGTGAAGCAGACAAGAAGGCAGCTCGGAGCAAACCCTATGCAATGCGTTGGAAACAGCACCGGGCTCTGGAAGAAACTGAAGAGGACCATGAAGAGGATCCCATGATGTATCCAGAAATGGAATTAGAAAGTGAAAAAGAAAATAAAGAGCAGAACCAACCTAAACCCAAGCATGATGGCCGACGGCGGATTCGGGAGGATGGTCTCATGAAGATCTATGTGCTGCAGTTGCTGGCAAGGACTGTGTTTGAGGTGGGCTTTCTGATAGGGCAGTACTTCCTCTATGGCTTCCAGGTCCACCCGTCCTACGTGTGCAGTAGAATTCCTTGCCCTCATAAGATAGACTGCTTTATTTCTAGACCCACTGAAAAGACCATCTTCCTTCTGATAATGTATGGTGTTACAGGCCTCTGCCTGTTGCTTAACATTTGGGAGATGCTTCATTTAGGATTTGGGACAATTCGAGACTCACTAAACAGTAAAAGGAGGGAACTGGAAGACCCGGGTGTTTATAATTATCCTTTCACTTGGAATACACCATCTGCTCCCCCTGGCTATAACATTGCTGTCAAGCCGGATCAAATCCAGTACACCGAACTGTCCAATGCTAAGATCGCCTACAAGCAAAACAAAGCCAACATCGCCCAGGAACAACAGTATGGCAGCCACGAGGAGCACCTCCCAGCTGACCTGGAGACCCTGCAGCGGGAGATCAGAATGGCTCAGGAGCGCTTGGATCTAGCAATCCAGGCCTACAGTCACCAAAACAACCCCCATGTTCCCCGGGAAAAAAAAGCCAAAGCGGGGTCTAAAGCTGGGTCCAACAAAAGCAGTGCAAGTAGCAAATCAGGGAATGGGAAGACCTCCGTCTGGATTTAATCTTGGCTGGGCTTAAAACTTGTGCTTTTCATAGTTTATAGTAAGCAACGGCTCACTGAATAATGACTTCCATTGAGTAAACATTTGGCTCTGGTTATCTTCAGGGATGCTGTTGGCTTGTGGTCCGAGCTCAGGGGACTCTGAAGGCAGGGCTGGGACAGGGGCAGAGAAGGGAAGCATAGTGCTCCTGGGCACATGTTCCAGGCATGTTCCGGTAATAATACAGGTACAGGACTTTACCTCTGTGTCTTCCAGATCCGGAAAAGAACAGATATATTTAAATCATTCTTGTTGAACGGTTTTTGTACAGTATTACAGTATTTTTTTTTTTTTTTAGTATGAGAACTTTTTTTTGTACTTGTACATTGGACCACTGTAGTTATACTTTTATATTAAAGGGGGAAAAAATCCCAAGGTAATGCCTATTAGGCCAGTGTTACTATTTTGTTCCACAAATTCTACCCTGGGTTTCAAGTTTTAATAGATGCTACACCTAATAAAAGTGCCTCTTGTGTTGCAGGGGTGGTTTCAGATATGTGAGGAGGAGAAATTCAGTTTTCAGTTAAAAAGTAAATCCATGGTAGGAGGTTGAGATCTTCCCTTCTTTACTTTAGAAATCTTTGAATCTCATTCGTGGGCCCAGAGTTGTATCTGAGCTTTGAAAACCTGTTTGTATTTTCAAAGGAGACACATTATTCACTGTGGATTTCCTTTAAGTATCAAGCATTGCCAGTATGTGTTTTGATGGTGTGCGTATAATTTAAGTGGTATAGCAATGTGGGGGCCTCGTTTAGAATTACTTAGATTCCTCGATCACAAAGCAAAGCCACACTTGGAAAATGAGCCCTACTGGGATGTTTAGTTGTGGACCTGTTTGATTTGCCTTAAATCTCTATCCAGAAACCTGCTGCTTTCTAGTTTCTGAAGAAACTGGTGATGGGTATTTATTTCCTTTATATGTTAACGTTAGAAATACAGACATTTCCTTGTAAGCCAAGAATGCTCAAAGCTACTTGTGCTGCATATGGCAGAAGGCCTGAATTCAAATTCCTTATTTTTTTATAATTTACTGTGGTATTTTTATAATTTGCATACTTCTGCCAATGTAGGTTTCTGCCTGGGAGATCAGTCAGACCAGGGATTTTTTTCTGTAAACAGACCTGAAGAGAATTTCAGTATTTATTCCCCACAGATATATTAGTAAGCATATCTGTTTGTCAGGGACAGGCAGTAATGCTCACGGAACACTCTCACTTTGCAGTATCTTATTGCCTTTTGTAATCTTGTCTTACATTGGCGGGCTTCCCCCCCCCCCCCACGGTCACGTCGTTTGTCTTGCGGTTTATGAGCTCCTGAGGAAGAGCTTGGTGGAGACCGCGGGAGCATTTCATTTTGGGTGTCTCAGTCTTGTCCGGCGGGAACTATCTCAAGCCTCTTCTGACTTTGAAATTCCCAAAATACTATTTTCCTGTGTCTTCATCTTGAAACGCCAGTTGTCCATCATGTAGGAGAACCCTAGAACCGCACCTTCGTGGAGTTTTTCTGTTTTTCTTTGTTGTTCTCTGTTGCATTTCTCTCACTCCCACCTTCAAACAGAAGAAACTCAGGAAAATTTAAGCTTATTTTTCTAGCCATGCATTTACCTTTATTTTGCTGCTGCTTTTTTTTTTTTTTTTTAATCTATCAATTTTGACCTAGAGAAGTTCCTCAGGATCTCTAAACATCTTAAGCAAAAAATAAGCTCAGATGAGACTGTAGGGGAAATTTTGGAAAATTTGTATGTATCCTGCATAATTAATAGGCATGCACTGTTCCCTTCAAACCAAATGTTTAATAAAGAAATTAAATAATTCTAAGAAAACAGGCAAGATTTTAAACATAGAAGCCTAGCTAAGCTAAAGAACTAGAAATAATTCTTATGTCACGAGAGCTTCAAGCAGATTTCTTAATTGAAGGACAGAACATTCACAGACACTCACACCCATGTCTTCAGAGCCTGGAGAACAGCAAGGCTCTGCCTGCGGAAAGGGGGGGATCTGAGTGACGGAGAGGGAAGGAGTCAGGCAGACGTTCGGCGCCAGAGGCATCGCCTCAGTTTCTACACACAGTGCCCCTGGTGTTCCGTCGGGGCGTGTTCTGATGAGAATATCATCCTTTGTGTCGGGATTGTTGTTCACCCCCTTCAGGTACACAGAAAGATATATCCTAAGTCACTTCACGTGCGCATCCACATTTAAAAATCTCTTTATTCTCTCACTAAAGTTTTCATTATGGCATGGATTTCTCTATTCTCACTGCCTTCTTAGTATATTTCCTTCAGCCTTGGAACATAAGAGTTTGCCCAACCCATTTTCCCGATGACATCTATGAATCTATATTAAGAAAATGGCCTCATCCGTGTCTAGCTTAACCCTTTGATTGGGTCTACATGGAATCTATAAAAATATTCTGGCTTTTGTTCTGGAGCTGGCAGATGTTTGTGTAAAAAGCCTCCCAGCATTGTTTTCTTGTCAAAGTCGTATTCCTGTGAATTGCTGTGTGAGGCGTGCTCTGTCATGTGGTGTTTCAACAGAAGCCGAATGTTTACTTCTTCACATACTAGAATCAGGGTGCGAGTATCATGTTCATATACCTTAGCATGCTGTTGGGTTTATTTAGCTGTAGTGTGTCCTTTGCTCCTCTTCCCTAAAATCTGTTGTTCAGAGAGATTTGTGAAATGAACAGGCTTTTTTTTCTTAGTTCAAATTTTAAGGGAGAATTAGATAACATTTTCCCCTAAAGAAATGTTAAATGTACATTTTGTGGCTTGGATTTGGCTTGGTGACTTAGTTTTGCCTGTTTCGATATTTAAAACCACAAGTGTGTTAATTTCATTTGAAGTCAGCTTTTCTGGGGAGTTTCCTCGATGAACAATTTCTGTTGCCTATAGACTTATTTTGATACAAATGAACTTTGCCTTCTAAAATGTTTCTGAAGATTAGGACTCCTACGTGTCTTTCGGAAGGACACCTATATCTTTTTTTAAAAAATCATCAGGTCCCTTAACCCTATCATTTCTTCTTGGTATGAAAATGAAGTTAGGCGGTTTGTTTTCTAAGTCTCACCAACCACTTACCTCTCAGAAGTGGTACGAAGTGGTTAGAGCGAGCCCGTGGTAAAAAGCATTAAAAGACGAACTATTATTGGTCATTTGTCTTGAGCTCGGAGCTTCAGGAAAAAGAAGTTGGAAGAGCTGAGGATGGTGACGTGTCCTTCACTACCCATCGCCGTAGGAAGCAGTGATGGTGCCCAGCAGCCTGCTTGTTCGAAGCAGTTTACGCCAAGAATGGAATCAAATGTTCCTGTTAGCTGTACCTGTGCTTTATCCTGAAGCTTATGAATGTCCCTCTGTGCCTTCTGTCTCATTTAAGAGACAGTGCGCTTCTAAAAATAACATCTAGTTTATGGTAACTTTTTGGCCAGCCAGCATTCGGTAAAAGGCAAGTATGTTATACTTGAACTTAATTCAAGAAATGCCTTTTTCTAAAGGAAAGGTCTTTCCTGACTGAAGAAAATTACCTGAAGTCAAAGATAAACAGTTGCTGTTCATTTTAATAGAAAGGTTCCCAGTATTAGATCAGTTTTATCTTTATAAAATCATGTAGCCCTGGCTGGTGTGGCTCAGTGGATTGAGCATCGGCCTGTGAATCAAAGGCTTGCCAGTTCAATTCCCAGTTGGGGCACATGCCTGGGTTGCGGGGCAGGTCCCCAGTGGGCAGTGCATGAGAGGTGACCACACATTGATGTTTCTCTCCCTCTCTCTCCCTTCCTTCCCCTCTGTCTTCTAAAAATAAATAAAATCTTAAAAAAATAAAATCATGTAATCTCATGAAGAGCTTTAACACCTGAAAATAATATAGCCCTGCACCTATACTGTACAGAGTTTGGAAACAAAATTGCAACTCACCTATTGATCATAAATCTGTAATATTTCAGTCACCATCAAATATTAGAATCATTAAGTTAATTACACATTTGTTACTCTGGCCACACATCATGGAGAGTTGAAAAGATCTTACAGGTTTTCACTAATGCAGTTGTGTTGTTGAATAATGATGTCAGATCAGTTTGGGGTTTGCGCGATCCGTGGTATTGCATGATGCAGAAGTTTAAACAAGGAAGTTCTCCGCAAAATCTCTACAGAAATCAAAGTAGGACTTCTGCGTCTCAGGGTTGGCTTGCTGAATCAACAAATCCTGTGGCTGTATGCGTTCAAGATTGGAAACCTTTTCTCTCTATTGTACTCGTGTTTTCTTTAAATCTTACAGAAGTCTCTACCTCAGGCGACAGGTGTTACATGTGGTTAGGATATTGATACCGAAAAACTTAGCTAGGACTTCCAGCTTTTTAAGATAATTTAAATGTAAAATTCAACTATTAACCAGTCGATCTAATATCATGTGGTATACAGAGTGGGTATTGTATGAACAGCTAAGGATTGCCTCTTCTAGTGCCAAAGAACCCTTGTTGCTAATTTTGTCTGTACAGTTGATGTTAAATTTTGTGGTTGGAGACAGATTCTGTGCTCAGGGCTTTGTCTGTAGAAGGATTTCTTTCCGTTCCAAATGTTTTGTCAGTTCCAAATACAGTTTAGAAGATTCGTCTGTGGTCTGTGCATCTTTTCCCAGCCTGAAAACTCAGTTGCCAGGAGATGTCATACCGAGGGTATTACCCCATTCTTTGTATAAAATAGTACCCAGGAGCCTAATGATTTACACAGAAAACCTGAAACAGAAATCTGTTCTTGTACGTTCATTCACCTGTAAGCTGATGTCCGTGGGAATGCATGAGCAGGAAAATTTCTGAGTAGAGGTTTGAGCTTGAGATGCCTTTTTCTTTTATTTTTAGAGAGCAAGGAAGGGCGGGAGAAAGAAAGGGAGAGAAACATGGATCTGTTGCCTCTCCAGTGCCCACAAGCAGACATCTGGCCCATAATCCAGAAATGTGCCCTGACTGGGCATCGAACCAGTGACCTTTTGGTTTACAGGCCAGCACTCAGTCCACTGAGCCACACCAGCCAGGTCAAGATGCCTTTTTTTTCCACAGCTGGGTTAGAACTGGGGTTGCTGTGGCTAAATGGGTCGGTGTGTTTGTGGCATCATAATCTGGGGAGGGTACGTGGCCTTGTGTGGGAGGAGGGGAGGGTGAGGCCTAAGCACAGAAACCGATAACACATCCATTTCTGGCTCCCTTTGGTTCTCAAGAGGAGTGCCTTCTGGGCGGGTTGCTGCCCACCGCCATAGACCAGTCTTGGACACTCATCTGCCTTCTGAGCAGAGAGAGACGGGTGTAGGAGAGGGTCGTGTTTATTGCAACAATGCCCTCTGTGCCCCAGGCCAGAACGGCTGACTGCTGGCCACGCAGAGGGCCCACCCTCAGCTGCACGGATGGCACGCTGGGCAGCTGCCATATCTGGTAGTAAACTGAGCTGCTTCAAAGCTGTCGGAGCAGTTAAGTCACTGCTGGTTTTAAAAGTGCATTTTTGGTCAGATTTGCCATCAAAACAGGAATTAATACCTCAAGTAGGTATTGGCATCAAAGGCAAAATGTTTTCTTTGCTCCATAGAACTTAAAACAACATTTCTACGTTTTAATGGCTTACGTTAATAGACCATACGGAGTTTGCCTCCTCTAGTTAGCCTGGAAGCCTGTTGCACAGAGGCGTGAACAGGGAGGTTGAAGTGGAGCTCGGAGCAGGATCCGGGTCTGCACAGCCATTGCCCAGTGGCTCCGTCCAGCATCCTTTGCTCTTTCCTAGACGAGGTGCAGAGGCACCTGTCAGTGCGGCTGTCTCGTGGAGGGCAAGGTGGGTCTTGCTGGGTGGACCTTGCTGTGCACACAGCGTTTTCTCTGAGTGAGACTGTTAGACCACCTGTGTAAGAGACAGCAGGGAATGCCGATCGAAATGTAGGTCCCTTAGACCCAGCTCGCCTACGGAGAGCTGACAAGTTTTCTCGGTGATTTAAGAAAGAAATCACAATTTGCATGCACTACAATTCGCCCTTTTTAGTGTGCAGTTGAGTAACCGTCACCGGAAGGTAGAGAATAAACGTGTCACCCAAGTGTTCTCTCTGGGCAATTCTGTATATTAAGGTTTGTGAATCACAGGAAGTGTGAGCCAGAATGAAAGGGGGAGAGGTATTGTTTTTGAATGATTTCCTTTGTTTCAAGGAGGGTTAGAACTGACGTAGCACATGGATGTTGTTTTATCTGCCCCCTCAGGGTGACTGATGGCTGCCTGGAGTCTCAGGACTTCTGGTTTCTGAAGGACTTGGCCCCCTGCGAAAAGAACCACCCACCTCGTATGGGAATGTGTCTGTGTCATTACTTAAATATTTCGTTTTTGAGGAATTAGGAAGTGTGACTCAATTGGGAAAAGATGATGACATGGTGACAGTGTTTGCTGTCAGCTGGTTTTCTCTCCTGCCCTCTCATTCCTGAGGAAATGGCACGGCATTTCCTTGCCCTGCCCTTGACACGCTGTGAAAGGAAAGGAAAGTCCACTGCCGGCACCTCGGGGAAGAGCTGACCGGGTTTCTCCTTTACCCTGGGCGGAACCTCCCGCAAGTACCCTGTGCGCTCCCCTCCGCTCGCGGGCGCGGAGGGCAAGGGCTGGCTGGCAGCCTTCCACTCTGGGCAGAGCAGAACCAAGCAAGTGTTCATAACCGATTCTCGGGCATAACCAGTGACCTGAATGGGACCTGACCACGGGGAAAACTGATACAGAACTGGATAGCTCTTTTTGATTTTATTTTTAGTTTGTGTGGTCCTGTGGAAGTGAAAATGTATCTCTGCGCTGGGAACATTGAAGAACACTGACAGGGAGCTCCTTTGGCCTGTCCTTTTTTCCCTTTTTTCCTTGTTTTTGAAGTCCACTGCAGCTGTGCTCTCTGCCCAGCAGGCAGAGCCCTGCGTGTACTGAGGTGCTGCTGAGAGCGGCGACGGGCTGTGACAGCAGAGTGGTCTGCACAGGGATTTGGGCTCCTTAAGATGCTTTTAGTGGCAAAAAAGCCCTGGGAACAGGGTAAGTGCCGATTGCCAGTGGATTGCTTACTTAACGTTCAGAGAGGGAAATGATCACAGGCCAGGATCTGCGGTGTTGGAGCCAGTCGTGGTTCCAGACCAGCTTGTGATTGTGCTGTTCAGTTCCAGTGGTTTCCTTCTGGGGGCTTGTTGGTTTAAAAGACAGTGTGGGGTGGGGACTTTGATCCTTGTTGCCTTAGGCAGTGAGTGGCCATTCGAGCCAGCCCTTCTGAGTACGGAGCTGAGATCCTGGGAAATAGCCAGGAGAAGGAAGGGTAGATACAAGCTAGGGTATGCGTCAGGGCGGGGTTGGGGGGATGAGAAATGTCGTAGCACAGCTAGGCACTGCTGGAGGAGGTTGTGAATAGGTCCACGTAGGTTGGCCTGGGTAGATGTCCTGGGTAGGAGCACGACATACTCTTGATGTCTGGGCATCGTGATTTAGGAGGGACGTGGGTAGGCTAGGACGTGTCCAAGGGAGATGACAAGACAAGGCCTGGGGCCACGGCCTGTGAGGAGCCTTAAGGAACCGGACAGGCCTTGCAGCTGAGGAAGCGAAGACCTGCTCTGAGAAGTAGCGGTGGTCTTCACACACCTGCTCCAGGAATTGTCGGGAGGCAGGGCTTAGTTGTAGCTTTAAGTTTTCTGATGAATCTGTTGCTTTTTGAGGTGATGTGTTTCCCATCATTGTAGGAATTTCCACAAAAGCCACATTGATTGAGGGCTTTGCAGGAGGAATCAAGTGAGACGCTGACACTTTCTTCGGACCTTCTCTGGTGAACAGGAGTGAGGTCCCACCCCTCTTCAGCACTGACTATTAGGACTTTCTCTTGGCCTCTTATTCTTTCTTAAGTGCCTGGGGGTTCTGGGCAAGTATTTTAGTAAGTAAACACTATAAATACTTGACATCTATGAAATACTCCGAAAAGGGAAGAACCCATAAAAGTCCTTTGAAGGGCTGGCTGGCTCTTGTGTTGGGAGCAGCAGGGAACCCTGAGCTCTGCTTTCTCCTCTCAGCCGCAGGGCCAGCGCTGCATCAGCGCCCTCGTCCACGAGGGTGTGTTAGAGGGTCCCACGCAAAGGTTCTACGTAAAGGCTCTGCAGAAGATGCAAAACGGTAGAAAACAAGACTGGATGCATCTCGTTGCAGAAAAGACCTTCACACGAAAGTGTCAGATGAGTGTTAGAAGCAGCATAGTTCAAGGAGACACATCCCCTAAGGCTGGCTTTCCTTACCTGGGAAGTGGGACGAGTTATGGCCCTGGCGCATTTGGTGAGTGTGAGGATCACCCACACTGCCGTATTTGGTCAGTGCCGGCCCACGGGAAGCACTCCATGACGAGGGATGTTCCACGGCATCAGAGGCGGGGGTGCCTGGTGCCGGAAGTGTGACGTTTCCGTTCTTTCCTTACAGCCCAAGCCCGTTACTTCTGCTGTGCAGCGGGACAGGAATTCCGCCATGAGCACAGGCCATGGGGTGTGTCCCAAATGAAGCTTCGGCTTCCACACCCAAAAGATCACTCACATTCCGGCTTCAACTCCAGGTGCACAGAACAGTTGTGGGCCAGGCTGGACTTTCAGGTCCAGTTTTGTGTTTCCTTTCTGTCCCTCCTAGCACAACACACAATCATTCAGCCTGCTTCAGCCGCTGGCGGGCAGAGCCACTTTCCATTCAAGAAACATGTTTGAAGCACCACGAATGTCACAGGCACCAGATGACTTGCTGGGAATACGACACTGAAAAAGGCAGCCTGAGCCCCCATTCGTGGTGCTACTGTTGCCGATGGTGGTGGAGAATCCTCTAGGCTGGCTTTCTGGAACAAGTGACAGAAATCGAGACCTAGAGGATGTTACCCAGATAAAGTGGGGGGTGAACTTGTAAATGGGCGGGAGGTTCAAGGACGAGAGCCTTTAAGGAACCAAAAGACTTTCCCAAGTTTGGAGCCAAAAGGGGAAGATGGGCCTGAAATGACCTGGAGGGGCAAGTGGGGGTCAGGTGAGCCAGAGCTCCAGGCTTGAGGAGGCACTGGAGAGGAAGAGCCGGGGGAGTGGGGCTGACCAGGGACCAGATGATGGGATGGAAAAGCAGGTGACTTTGGTTGGAGGCGGCAATCTCGAGCGTCTGCTCCAAGAACTGGATGAGTGATGAGGAGATGTGATGGAGGGAGCAGACAGTTCTACCAAGAAATGTGGCCGTGAAGGTGTGTGGGCTGTGGGCCCGAGGGTGGTGTTTGTTTTTATTTTGAAGGCTGGAAAGGTCTTGGGTTATGGGAAGGCGAAGGTGGCAGGAGAGAGGACTGGTGAGTGGCAGGGTGATGTCCACAGAAGGTGGGAGGGGTTGGGAGAAGGACCCAAGAGCACTGATAAGAATGAAGGCAGGGCCCTGGCTTGGCCTCAGAGTTTCAGACTGAGTGATGTAGGAGGGGAGGGGTGGAGGGCAAAGGAGGCACGCCCAACCAGGAAGACGCAGGTGGCAGGTGCACCTGCACCATTGCCGTGAGCGCTCCGTTAAGGTTGGAGACCACGATTTTGTAATGGCGTCAGCCTGGGCAACCCTGGGAGTCTCTCTCTCGCCCTAAAATGAGCACTGTCTCCCACCACCCCACTCTTGTGCTTAAACCCTCAACCCAGGAATGACCTTCAGATTACAGAAGTGACAGGTGCCTCGTGACAAAATGCAGTTTCCTGGGACGAACTTCCTACAGTATGTCGTCTGTGGAGATACAGGAATACGTTCCTGGCAGTGGCCTCTGGAGTGACGGTGGCATCTTATTTTCAGAGGCAGCCAGGATCAGGCTCAACCCGGGGGGAATTACGGGGTCAGGCTGGAGAAAGGCAGACAGTGAGTTTATTTTTAAACCCAAGTGGGCACTACAGCTGCCAGGGGGAAGCAGACGGCTCCTGAGGAGAATGGAGATTGGCAGCTGGTTGGACACTTGGCAGGGAGGCTGTAGACTGCCAAGTGGGCAGGGGTTCAGGTGGCTGAAGGCCAGGACTGTGCCGAGGGGTGGGGGTGGGGCAGATAGGCCTTCAGAGCCAACCGAAGCATTGCCCAAGAGGTCAGCGGGGCCCTGGCTGGGTAGCTCGGTTGATTAGAGTGTCATCTCAACACCCCAAGATTGTGGGTTCGATCCCTGGTCAGGGTACATACAGAAAACAATAAATGCATAAATGAGTGGAAAAACAAATCGATGTCTCTCTCTCTCTCTCTCAAGTTAATTTAAAAAGAAGAAGAAGAAGGCAGTGGGGACTCCACAATGAAGCCCAGCGGCTAGGCTGTCCCTGAGACAGCACAGAACCATTGAGTATACTGGACAATACTGTCCTTGTCCCTTCACCTGGGGGTTGGGTCTCTATTCATGGTCAGATGGACCAGGTGAAGAGCTTTGCACAGAGAGCAAAGGGCGGTCAAGCATGGCAATATGTCAGCATACTGGGGGTGGACCAAGAGGCACCTTGTCCCCTTATAAATAGCTGACCTGGGACGCAGAGTGTGACCGGGGGGGGGGTGGTGGAAGGCTCTCTCCAGGGCTCTGCATGGAGGATGTTACTATCCATGGCTCCGTGGGCTCATTGACCTCACGAAGCCGGGAGACACTTCCTTCCCAAAGGTTCAGGTGACCGTGGGCCCTCCAGAGCGCTTTTGCTCTTCACGAGGACAGCCCATGCACGTTTCCCGAGTTGCCTCCAAGAATGGTCTCCAGGTTGTAATATCTTAGGACCCTAAAGGACACAATGGCAATAGCTTGAGTCACGACACTAACCAACGTTTAGTAGTTAGTGTCGTGACTGGCAAAGCCATCCTGCTGAAGCCATCCTAGCTCCTCGCTTACCTCCTAGAAAGGTCCACACAGATTCCCTCCGCCTTGAATGAGGCTTGTCCGCCGCAGCTGATCCAAGTATTTTTTGCTATAGTTTATTTCCTTTCTTCTGCCTCATTTCCGTTTCCTGGGTTTAAATGTTGCTACTTACTAGCATAGGTGTCGTCTTGACCTAGCTATCCGATATGGTCGCCACCAGCCATGTGTGGCTGTTGAGCACTTGAAATGTGGTCCTGACTGTGGAGGACGCGGCTGTGATCCTGGGGCTTCCAGCTGCTCATTCTCCCCAGCACCTTGCCCTCTGCTGCTGTTTCTTGCTCCCCGTGTCTCCTCCCTGTCCTTCCATCCCTTATTCCCTGTCCCCACCTCTCTCACTTATCTTTCCCCTGAACTGGCAGGACTCCCAGAGTCACATTGCCAGGGGCCCAAAGTGGTCTGGAGGAAAAGATAAGACCACTACATTTCTGTCTGCTCCTGGGCAGTGCCACCGCCCCGGCCCCTCTGTGACCCTGCTCTGTCTGGCCAGGGAGAGGCCACACCTGGTCAGATGGCGTGTGCCAAGCTGGGGGGCAGGGCACCCCTATGGGAAGGTCTGCCTCTTTACACCCAGCAGACACCTGGGGGTGTGGGAGAGAAAGAAGGGACACGGAGAAGCCTTCACTGCCCTCTGCGTGAGAGGGCTCAGGTGGGACCAGGTGACTTCTGGGAGGGGACTCTTTTCCCTTGTGTGTGTCAGGGTGCCGGATTGTAGGGCATGGCTGGGGCTTCTGGGTGGTGCCAAGCTGAGGGCAGGCGAGGACTGAAGCATCCAGGACCAGCCTCTGGGGACTTTCTTAAGGACAGTGACAGATTTGGTTTTTCTGTGCATTTCTGCCACTTGAGTAAGGCCACTAAGGGAGTGAGGATGGCGAGGCCCCTTTGGTGCCCAGCAAGACACCCGTCCAAGAGGTGGGGGTGCACCTGGTGCGATCCTGGGCCTGCCTTCTCTGCGGGTGCTGTCAAGTCCGCTGTGAACGTGTGCTGAGTGTGGAGTGTGCTGGAGCAGCCCCCAGGCCTGCGGGTGCCAGGACGCCTGCAGCAGGCTCTGTCCCCACCCCGGCCAGTGGGGGCTGATGGCTGGAGCTGGGTCTGCTGTTGTGAGCGAGGCCTGAGGGACTCACATGGACTTGGACTTCCCTTTGGAAGGACCCTGTCCTGATGATGGTCACTGTGGTGTCAGGGCCACCACTGTGGCAGTCTTGCTAGGGCCAGGTTCTGCAAGTGACAGGGATGCAGTGGTAGCCTTGGGGTTGAGAACCAGTGGAGCTGATTCACTGCCACTGGGCAGTGACTTCCTGTGGGCAGCCCTCTGTGAACCCTGGAGTTCTCAGCCAGCCCTAGAGGGTGCCTCTGTGCTGGGGTGGAAAGGAATCCTGAGGTCAGAAGGGGCTCCAGTGCTGTCCCCCAACACAGCCTAGCCCTGAAGGGCAGCAGTGACCAGTGACAGTGGCTGCCCATCATCACACCAGGCAGGGTCTTGCCTCAGCAACTGGGGAGCTGGCCTGGCCTGGCTTGGTCCTGCCCTGCTGTGACCTGGACATGGGGGGACAGGGCTGGGCTTCTCACCCGAGCACAGCTCACGTTGTCATTTCCAACGTACTGTGTAAAACTCAAAAGTAAACTTGTCAGCCACTCAAAAAAATCAAAATAAAAAAGAGTCATAGCTCTCTGGCTCAAACTGGGTTCCAGTGGGTAGAGGGAGCTCTCAGCCTTGCAGGTGCCCCAGAAGGCAGCAAGGTGGGACAACGACAAATTCCCTGCAGGCCCAAGAACACTCTGCCCTTAGGACCAGATGAGGGGTTTTAGGTGAGCACAGGCCTCTCTGGCTTCAACCATAAAAGGGAAGTTGAGTTTCCTGCCTTTGGTAAGATGCTTTCCAATGCACTTCCCCTCTGCTCTGCTTTGAAACCCCAGGGCAGTTATCTTTGTTGGGAGAGCAGAGGAAGCAGAAGAGCCAGACCTGCCACCCAGCCGGTGTCTATTTCCTGACTGTGAATGGAAAACTACGCCCTGCCTCCTAGCTTCCCAGCACCCAGGTGCTCACTTCCTGCCTTCAGGGCCCACCCTCCCCCCACCTGTCATCACCCATCACCCTGCTCCTTCCAGGGCCAGGGAGGACAGGGAAAGGTCCCCCCCCATCACAGTGCAGTCATTTACAGAAAGGAGAGACACAGGCTGGTGTGAGGCCCCCAGACATGATCTTTAATTGATGTTTCTGTCCCTGCCTCCCCACCCCGAGCCCTGATGACATATATACAGGATGCAATGTGGAGCCAGTTCCAGGCCCAGGCCAGTACAGTCTCCAATCGCCCCCGGGCACTGCCAGGGCAGGGCAGGAGGATGTAGACAGCTGAGAGCCGTGTGGACTGGTCACATGAAGTCTTGAGTTCTCCACACCCCACCCCACCCCCAAGTGCGCACACACAGCATGCCCATGTGTGCAGAGGTATTCACACTTGTGCGGAGATGTGGATCCAAATGCTTGTGCCGGATGTGTCGCCACCTGTGCGCACGTGTGCACCATCAGGGGGCGCCTTAAGGTATCACAGCGATAGTGCAAAACCCAACCCTCTCCCTCCTGCCCCTGCCCCAGCTCGGGGGTGCTAGCAGAGCAGGGCTGGCCAGAGGGACACTCCACCCATCCCCTCGCTAGGGCAGTGCCAGCTGAAGCTCAGTCCTGAGGACCCCACTGTAGCCGTATTCAGTCACCCAAGAGGGTGTCAAAGGGTCTCAGTCCCCGGTTGACCCTGAGGGGTGGTGCAGATAAACAGGGAGCCACCTCCTCTATGATTCCTCCTCAAAGTTGCCCCAGGAGCAGGGGGACTAACATGGGCCGCTCAGAGGCCCCTGGGGTATTCAGAAATCCCTGCTGAGTCTGGTGGGGATCCCCGGGGAGGGGGCTCCATTCACTTGTGGCTTTCATCCATAGGTAGCTAGACCCCCATCTTGCCCCTGCCAGCTGGTCTTCAACAGTCAAGGAGCCAGAGCTCCTCTGTCTCCCAAGCAGGGGTCAGGAGGGAAGGCCGAGGGCAGGGCTGTGTTTGCCTGAGGGCTGAGGAAGTCTGCCTGGCCTCCACCTGTCTGTCAGCCTCCGCTGCTGCAGCGGGGACCCGAGGACATAGGGGGACAACTGTAAACTTACTACTTGGCCCTGGGATGGGGGGAAGGAGTGGAATGGGTTTGACGGGGCCTTGAGACTTTTCTAGAAGCTGAAGATCATCCATGAGACCCGCCTTTTCCTACCTCCTCATGCACATCACAGGCAGAACCCTAACCCTCCAGGCCCTGGGCCACCTCAGGCCTTCCCTGCTTGGGAAAGTCCTCCCAGGAAAAGATGGCCCAGCCTGGGACTGCTAGGCCATGCCAGGGGGCACCTAAACCCTGAGTCTGCCCCAGAATCACCTTTCTTGAAAGGGGGAAGGTGCCATTTTATTCAAGGGGCTGTGTTTTCTAGACCCCCAAATACATGCATCCTGGCAAGGACAGCAGGATGGTCACTTGAAATTGAAGACAATCTGGGACATGTGGTCGCCGTACCCATAATCTGGGCTTGGGGACAGAGCAGGCAGCTTTGGTTTGGGTCAGCACTCCGACCCCTCCCGACCTCAGCAGGGCTGAGAGGGCGCACGAGCAAGGATGCGATCCCTGCCCGGCTGGGGTCATCAGTGTTCTGTGAGAAGCTTCCAGGTATAGTCATCCCAGGGGATGGCCATGCCTCAGTTCCTCCAGCCCCTCCCACAAATGGCAAAACATCCCACAACTGCCCTGGCCCAGCACCCCCCGAGTTACATTCATACGTTAAGATTCAGTAAAAAAAAAAAAAAAAATTTTTTGATTTCAGCCCCCTCTCCCTAAGTCCCAGAGAGCTAGAACCCTGTCCCAGCTGCCTGGTTTCGAGGAAGGGCCATCCCAGGCCATGCCCCCAGGGGCACCCCTCTACCCCTCCCCCCACCACTGGGGCAACCTGTGATGATGGGAGCTACATTCACACAGAGAGAGTTGGTGTGCAAGGCCAAAGCCATGTGAGTTGGGGTGGGGGACCATGAGGGAAATGCCCCAGGCCTGGTCCACCCTGGTGGTGTGAAGGGCAGGGCCACAGCCCCCCACCCAAACCCCTTTGGGGCCAGGAGTTGAAAGGCTTTGGCTTGGAAGACATTGCAGGGTGCCTCCCTCCATGGCTGAGTGGGGGCAGCTTCCCGGTTCTGGGCTGAGACGTGGGTGCCAGGCTTGGAGGGAGGGGTGTGGCACTTAGGCCCCTCCAGACCTGGAAGGGAGAGGGGGCATCAGGGCAGCATACGAGGCAGGGCCCAGAAGAAGACCCCTCAAAGCTGGGCCCCAGGTCAGTGCTGCACTCTGGAGGCAGCAAGTCACAGGCTGGCCAGGGAGGGGGTCTGGCGGAAAGTAGGGCAGCAGTGACATGAGAGACAAAACAAATGGGATGCAGAGCGAGGCTCCCTTCCTGGGGGTGGGGGCTGTGCGGGGTCGGGGGAGGGCCAGGAGCAAACAGACCAAGACCTGAGGGGATGAATGGGCAAGAGGAAGTGGCTGAGGACTTTCCTCCGGGAGTGAGTTCTCCCACCCCTGCAGCAACATCAGCGACAGCCGTGCGGGGAAACCAGCCCTTAGGTCCAGTCCACAGAATGCGAGGTGACAAATGAGATGGAGACGGACAGTGGGAGGGATGAGGTGGCAGGCATCACACTGCCCCCTGCTGGGTTGGGTCATACCTTCCTCGTCTGATGTTTCTTCAGGAGCCAAGGAGAGGATGGGCAGAGAGAAAGAAAAAGAAACCACCTGTGACCTCTGGGGAGGGGCTGCTAGCTCCCTTGAGACCCTTTGCCCCAGAGACAGGCCAGGAGCCCTGGGTCCTGGACACTAATGCCAGGCCCAGGAACAGATACCTGGGACTGTAACTAACTCACTGTGTGACCCCGGGTCTCGAGTCCCTCCTTAGCACACTGAGGGTTTTAGACCAGCTCCAGAGCCCTAGACGTGGGTGCCCGAACATCACGGGCTGGGTGGGGCCTAGAGAGGGAGGGCACAGGACACAGCCCTGCTCAGCTCCTCTGTCTGGATCACAGTGAGGCACGGCGAGGCCCAATTGTCTCATTTTACGAGAAGCAGGAAATCAGCATTGTTCACGTAAAATCTCTGGGTCTTTATAAAGTGTAAGCAACTAATTTTTCTTCATGTTAAAACAAGGCCTGTGGCTGGCCTGGCTCTGATTTAGCTAACCTCTCAGAGAGGCCCCTCAGCCCCAACAGCCTGGGGGTTCTGAGAACCCCCAGGACACAGAGGCGGGGGTAGGGGTGGTAGGAGGGGTATGTGTGTCTTACTTAAATCCCCAGCCCGTGCCGCCCAGGACGATGGCTGCAACCAGGACAGCCCCGGCGATGGAGCCAATGATGATGTTGGTGCCACTGGGACCTGGGGAGGAGGGCAGGGCTTGGTTGGCAGGGACAGGCATAACATGGCAAAGCGGAAAGACAGAGCCCCCTCCCCGGACAGGACCAGCCTCACCCTTATACTTCTCTGTCTCGCCGGTAGGCGGAGATGTGGGCAGGGGGTTGTGGATACTGCAGTCTTTGCCTGTCCAGTCTGGCTGACAGATACACTTCCCTTCATTGCTGCAGACCTAGAGGTGGGGTGGGGCCAGTTCAAGGTCATCAGGGCTCTGTCCCCTCTTGTAAGCCCCTCCAGCCATCCCTGGTCTCCAGGTACCCACCCCATGGTGGGAGCAGATGCGGCGCTCCCCGCTGCCTGGGCAGGTGCTGAAGTTGAAGGCAGAGGCTGGCAGGCAGCGATGATCCAGGCACAGCATGTTGGGCCCACAGGCCGTGCCATCCTCCACATAGCTCAGGTCTGAGCCATCGGCCAGCTGCACATGGCCGCCCCTGGGGAGAAGGCATAGCCAGCCTCCGCCCATGCCCCCCACCCCATCACAGTTACAACCTCCCCTTCCCCAGCCATGGTCCCAGCCAACACCTGCAGTCCAGCTCCTTGCCCTGGTGGTAGAATGTGACACTGCTGATGTCTCCTCCTAGGTCCCCCAGCCGAGGAGCTCCAGAGATATTAACGCAGAGGAGGAAGCCACAGAGCACGTCCCTGTTGGGGCGGTATGGAGACAGTGGGCCCTAACTCTGACCTCTGATCCAACTACTAAACTTGAATTTGCCTTCCCTCACACTCTGATTTTTTTACATATTCTCCCAGCCACACTCACAGGCACAACCTAGAAGAAATTACTGTTCCATCCCTGAAAAGAACCCAGGCCCTGGGGATGGGGAGGCTCCAAGAGGAGCCTTGGCAACTCACTGTTTATTGCACTGGATCCAACCTGACCCCTTGCGCCCGCAGTTCCCACGCTCTGTCCCCTCCACATTCAGCTTCTCATAGCAGAAGCGGTCGGCAGCCGCTGTGAAAAGGTGATGTGAGGTGTCACCCCAGAACCCACCCAGGACTTTAAGCCTGCACCTCCAACATTCCACTGACCCCCAGTCCAGCTGGGTCCCCGAGAGGTTGGAGAGCTGCACATTTGGTGGAGGGCATATTTAGCCAGAACCTGCCCCCTCCCAAGATTGTTGACTCTGGGTCCTCCAGAGCCCCTTCTCCTGCTCCTAGCCAGACTCACCATGGCCCCAAAGGGCTTGGCACTGCCGGTCCCGGGTTTTGCAGCGACCTCCATAGCAGCGGCCCTAAGGGACAAACGAGACAAAAGGGACTGACAAACTGAGTGGTCACAGTGGAGACAACAAACTATTGAGTCAGAAGAGGGAGGAGCCCCCAACACCGCCATACCTGCTCCTGATCACAGTAGTAACCGTCCAGCTTGTGCAGGTTAGGGGGGCACTGCAGAGAGACGGGCGGGCTGAGCAGAGCCACCCCAGGCCTGAATTGTGAGGCTGGCCCCAGGGAGGGAGGAAGGAGTGGCCTAATAACTCCCAAGAGCGGGGTGGGGGGGTCGGCTAACGTTCAGGGCTCTTCCACGTGAGGAACAAAGACCTGCCTTGCAACTCAGACCACGCAGGTCGGCCAGGCCCATAGCCTCTCCCGGCTCCCTGTTCCCCGCACCTACTTCACAGGGCTGGGAAAATTCAATGCTTGACACGTAAGAAGGACGTGAGATGTTAACTAATACTATCTTTTACTCTGATTCCTAGCACGCACCAGGACACGCCAGGTGCTGGGAACACCCACGAGACTACAAACAAGATTAGAGCAAAGCCAGGAGGCACGAACAACCCCTTTCTCAGGTGAGGAAACCGGTTAATCAGCGGCGGCGACACCAGCAGCAGGGCGGAGGGGCGCGAAGAACAGTGGTCACCCGGCACAGCCAAAAAGATAGGGACTGGGGTTGCCCCGCCGGCAGAGCGGCCAGGCCGGGCGGACCTGACTCGAGTCGCCGGTGCAGGTCTCCGCGATGTCGCACTCGTTCACGGCCTCTCGACAGGACACACCCCGCGGTTCGTACTGAGGAAGGGATGCGTTTCAGGGCTCAGGCAGGGACCGTGGACCCGGCGGTCGCCAGCCTCTTCGGCCCCGCCCCCAGGCCTGCTCCCCGTCCCGCCCCTCCCATCACTTCCCGGCAAGCGCCCCGCCCCGCTCCTCCTCGTGGACCCGCCTGCAACAGGCCCCGCCCTTTCCTTCCCCATCAGCGCTTCCTTCGCGCCAAGCCCCGCCCCTGCAAGTGTGCTTCTGCTCCGGCGGCTCCTCCTTTCTGAATCCCGCCCCTTATCAGACAGTCCGCAGCTGGGTCCCTCCTGGTTCCGCCTCCTCCCCGCCCTAACACTGGGTCCTCCTTACCTTGCAACGGCGACAGCACAGCCCGTCGCTGCACATGGCGTCGTGAGTCAGGGTGCATTTCTTGCAACAGTTCCCGCCCGCTCGGCTGCACTCCTGAGAGACGCGGCGAGAAGGGGAGGGAGGTGGGCGAGCCCGGACCCTCCCACCTAGACCCGCCCTCTCACCCACCTCCGCGTCCCGGGCCTCGCACCTGGCACTGGTCGCTCACCTGCACAGAGCCGCAGTCACACTCCTCCCCCGTCTCCACGAAGCCGTTTCCGCACTCAGGGGGGTCCAGTAGCTGGACAGGGAAGGGGTGTCGGGAGTCTGACCGGGTCCCGACCCAAGTCCCATTCCCACGTTACCCGCCCTTGGGCTGGTACCTTGAGGGGCTTGTTGAAGAGGCAGCTCCCGCCGCCCTCCTGAAGAAACTGATTGTACTCGTCGATGCTGCAGCGCGAGAACTTGCGGGGCAGGTAGAACCTGGGCAGAAATAAGGAGGCGATGCCGCTGGGTCGCGGCCGCGCCCTCCTCCCCAGCCCACTTTCTAGGTCCCTTCTAAAGATTGAGGCTAGGTTGCCTTGGGGACTCGCTCACCCTCTGGGGGAGGCTGAGGATCTATGTGTTCGGAGACTGCACAATAATCCTCCCGCCTGCCCAACAAGAGGGAGTGGGCGGGGGAGGTCGCTCCTGTCCCCTTTCTGCAATCTCAGGACTCCCAAGAGTCAGAGGTTGCAGTTGACTAGGAGCGAAGGTGCCTCCAAACGAGGCTTTGGCGGCGCCCAGCGGCGACAGTGCGCATTACAGTCTGGTCAGTTTTGGTGCCGAGCAGAGGAATCTGGGCCTCCCTGCGCCGTGTACTGCAGAAAACTGGGTTTCTTGTAATCCTGAGTGGTTCCGACAGCTGGACCTCTTGAGGCCACCAGGTCCAGACTGTCACCAGTACTCGCTCTGGGACTCTCCTCGCACAAGGCCTCCCTCTGATTTGTCCGCTCAAACTCACCCAGTGTCCTCCATGATGCAGCCCAGCCAGCTGTCCGGACACTTGCAGTCCCCTGAGAGGTGAGCCAGGTGTACATGAGAGAGGGCAGAAGACTGCCACCCCCCGGCCACCCTCTTCACTCCTGGAGCTGCTGCGTGTGGGTCTAGGCTGGTTATGGGGCCACGTGGGATCTTCGCTGATACCTGCTGAGCTCCGGTGTTTGTTCCACATCATGCCCAGGTTCTGCCCCAGCGTCTGGGCCAGGGTCACCGCCATGGCGCCCATGTTGTCGTACTTGGGGTGAGGAAGATGGAGCACAAAGATGTCTACATCCCTCCAAAAGGCACAGGGCTCATGCCCTTACGAGCCCCTCTCCGTCCCATCCCCAGCCCAGCTGTGTCTGCTCACCTCATTCACACCCCCGCCCCTGGACAGAGAGCAGATGCCTCCCACGTAGGCAGCCCCACTGCTGGTGCTCTGGAAAGTCCTGCCCCTGGACGGGAGATGGCTGTCAGGAAAACCTCCTGCCCTACCCATGCTGGCTCCCTTGGGTTGTAAGGGAGATGAGGAGCCTCCCTACTGGAGCCCTTCCCTGGGGACGTGAGTAGGAAGGAGCCCCCGCTTCAGCCTGTGTGATCTCAGGCAAGCCCCTCCCTCTCTTTGTGTTTGTTTGCCCATAAACCACATGAGAGGTTCCTACTAGATCATCTCTAATTGCAAGGACCTATTATCAGACTTTTTCCCCTACCAGGAAGGGGGGCTAGGACAGTTTGAAAAGGGAAGAGGGAGCGAAGGGGAGGTGAGGGGCAGAGGTGATGGCATAGGTGATGGGAAGTGGGGAAAAGGGGCATCAGCTGAATCTGCAGGGCAGGACGCCCAGCCTGTCACAAGTGGCTGGGACAGGTACAAGTGGCTGGGACAGGTACAAGATAAGCCCGACCAGCCCCAAACCCTGCAAGAGCACCTGGCACAGAGCAGGTGTTCCATAACCCTGAGCACTGCGGCCACCAGCAGAGGCTGGCAGGATGCATGGGGTGGGGAACTCACGAGAAGAGGTGGGTGGCATCGCTGGGCTCAGGTAGGCCCTCCCGCCTGTAGACCATGAGCCGGGCCAGGGTCTCCAGGAGGTCATCCTGCACCTGGATCTTGTCCCCATCTGCCCATGTTTCCATGGCAACCAGCACTATTCGGGTATTCAACTGCTCCTTGTACATCTGGGCCCAGACGGGAGAAGGTGGGGAGAAAGCTGGAGGGTGGGTGTGGGTGTGGGGGGGATAGGGCTGGAGAAGGGCTCTGGTCTGTGCCTCCAGGAAGTGGGGGGTCACTGGCTGACAGTGCCCTAGAAGGCTCACCCCAAGGGCGTGTGCAGCTGGGTGGGGAGTTCGGGGCGACAGGGAGTGGAAGGGGAGGGTGCTCACCACATCTGCCAGGTTCACCACAGACTTGGCGAAGTTGCTGGTGAGGACCACTGACTGTCGCATCTGCTCAAACTGCAGAAAGAGTGGTTGGGGGCGAGGCTGCTTCCGGCCCCGCCTCCCAGAGTGGCCCTAGCCTGGGAACTTACCAGCTGGTGGTCGTTGATCACGATCAACTCCACATACTTGGTCTCACTGTGCACTGTAGGGTGGCCCCGGCGGACCTGGCAGGGGGTGGGCACTTGGAATCAGTCCCCTCCGTGCCTGGTGTCATGGCCAAGCCATGGACAGACTTAGGGGGCTGGACTCCAGCCAGGGAGAATGCCAGACTCCCACTGGTGGGGACACCCCGCCCCATCCTGGGTATAAGGGCAGGCAGCCCCTGTTAGCTACCCATGGGGATGTGTGTAGACACTGGCATTAGAGAATGGGGTGGGGGGCTTCCTCCCAGAGATGGTTCCCTGGCCCCCAGCCACATCAGTCTGAGCCCTCTTGCCCCAGCCAGGGACAGGGGTGCCCTCCTGCTCTGGACCACAGCCTGAGGTCTCTGCAGCCCGAGGTCTGTGCGGGCCCCGTACCTGCCTTTTCCTTCTCAGCCTCGGCCGGTTTGGAGGAGCAGAGTAGGCAGGGGCAGCAAACAGGCAGTCTGGAGGAAGGGACAGGTGAGGGGAGGCACAGCCAGTCCCCTCCCCAGCCCCGCTTTTCCTCCTTTACCTGGTTCCCTGCATCTGGTGGGGGCTGGGAGGAGAGAGGTCCGGGAAATGAGGTGGGGAAGGGGTCCCTGCAATGAGGAAGGCTTAGTTCTTTTAAGGCTGACAGGTCTGCTCTGAGCCCAGTGGGGGTGTGGGGGTGGGAGGAGACAGCTCCAGCCCTTCCCCAGCCCACCCCAGAGTGACCCAGAACTGGCCAGAGCTCCCATGTGGGATCTGATCTCCCAGATGCTCAGATTCTGGGGTCAAGACCTGGGGACACCCTGGGAGACAGGGGCAAAAGACACTGGACCCCAGTGGGAGGTTACCTGGGGGACACTGGAGCTGAGGGCACAGGGGGAGGGAACCAGAGCTGGGGTCACTGAGGGCAGTGAGGCTGAGGTTACCAAGGCAGAAGGAGGGGGCAGTGACAGCCATCAGGACGAATGGGATGGCGCTGCCAGAGGGGACAGTGAAGGCTCACCTGGGGGGCTTCCTGAGGCCCGGCCATCTCTCTGGGCTCCACGATGTAGGTGAAGTTCCCATCAGAGAAGACCCCGCTGCAGAGAGAGAGAGGCACGGCTCCCCACTGTCCCCAGGCCCAGGGTTGGAGGCTTTTTCAGGCTGCCCAGCCCCTCCCCATACTCACTGCAGCCCCTGGCAGGTGGAGAGAGCGGCAAAGGAGTGGGGGTTCCCTCGGAGCTTCCCCTGGTAGTAGCAGTGGTCTCCAGCCCCCTGGAGGAGCAGAATATAAGTGGGCATGCCCCCTGCGCTGGCATGAAGGCAGGAAGACAGATGAGGGCCACTGCAGGGGCCCCGGGGCAGGGGGCTGCGGTCCTGGGTGCGCCTGGGTTTCGACAGCCTGGCTCCACTTTGGGGTGTGCCCCTAACCTGCTGTCTCACCCCGGGCAATTTCCCGGCCCTCTTTTACCCTCCTTCATCTCACCTACAAAGTGAGGAAGTTGGACTTCATCGGTGTCCCTTAGCCATTTTTGGGGGCTGACGCAGGGACCCCAGACTCCTTTGAGAAGAATAACTAGCGTTCATGTAGCACCTACTATGTGCCTCGCACTGCTCTAAGCACTTACCACGGATAATCTCATGTAATGGGATGGATGCTGCGGACTCACCCCCATCACGCACACACAGTTTCACAGGCAGTGTGTTCACAGACGCCACTGCCTCCGCAGGCCACCCCTGCACATGTGCTGTGTGTCTGAGGACCTGCACGCAGCGTGTGTGCTCCTGGTCCCGGCTCCTGGGTCAGAGGGGACCAGCAACCCCTCCCCCTGCTTCCCGCAGAATTACTTGTGCTCCAGTTACTGAACAGCCTGGGGGAGGGGGAAAGCTATTTATAGACACTCATTCATCTTTGCTGGGCCTCTGGGCCTCTACCCTGGGACCCTACTATCCCAGGCGGCCAGGGATTCCCAGGGTCTTCCTGCTGAGTAAGAGGATGTTACCCCAACTGCCCCCTCCAAGAATCTGGGCCATGAGCGGTCACGGTGCTTGGCTGCCTCCATGCCTGGCAGAGAGGTTCGCTGGGGTCAGGTGCCTGGAGCTGGGCAAGGGGAGCTCAGGGCGCTGCACAGCCTCTGACATGCCGCTCCAGCTCTGACCCCCAAAGCCTCCAAGGTGCAGAAAGATGGGAGGGTCCTGTGAGGCAGGCCCATCCGGAGTGTCAGGTACACCCTAGGCCCCATCTCCAACGGCCTGCTGTCCCTTCATTCCACCTCCCTGTCCCCCTTCCAAAGGCACTCACGGTGCTATGCTGCGTTGTCCCCTCCCGGCTGAAATGACGCTCCACGTATTTCGAGGAGAGGAGGTGACTGAAACAGAGTGGTCAGCAGAAGGACGGGTCACTCGTGGGACCGGGTCAAACTTGGGTCCCGCCCTGGCCAAGATGCAGATCCTCTGCCCCCACCCAAGTCCCCCCCTCCCTCAGCGAAGCCGGGGCCCTGCCTTGCCCGCACGTCTGCAGCCCTTTCCCCCAGGCTCAAGGCCACACTCACTGGTTTAGCTCCAGGTCCAGGGTGAAGTTGGAGTTGAAGGCTGGGATGACGAAACTCACCTGGGCCAGGTGGACGGGCTGAGGGTGGGGAGAGGGCAGAGGGAAGGTCAACTTGGGGAAGCCTGAAGGTGGGAATCGGAGAATCAGGGAAACCCTAGAACACAGAGTAGCCCTGGGGAGGGGAGGGAGGGCACAGTCCAGCAGCTGTGAGGATCATTGATTTGGGGGAGAGATGCTTTGTGTGAGACCCTGTTCCTTTCCTGAGGGCAGGGGCAGGAGTGTGCCCACCGGGGCCCAGCCCACTCTGCCCTCCGGGTCAGGGCACGGTGAGCAGCGCAGGGGGCAGATGCTAGCCCACCCTCTCTGGGGCAGCCTCCGGGAGCTGCTGGATGGAGAGGTGCAGCCTGGCCTGCCCACTGCTCAGGCCAGGCCCTCCTCCTGTTGGCAGGGCCAGCCCACCCTCAGGTGGACTAAAGGGAGGCCCTCAGAAGTATTACGGGAAAGGGGTGAACAGGAGCTGGGTGCAGTATGACCCTGGGAACCTGCTGAAGCAAGTGCCTCCCTCCCTGTCTCCCTGAGGGCCCAGTCTCCATGGAAAGAGACCTCGGACTCTGCAGCCAGGGGTGGCGTGGGGTGGAGTTGATGGGGGGCCTGGAAGCTGGGGTGATGGGCAGGTGCCATCCCGTCAGGATGAAAGAACTTGGCTCCTCTACCCCCAAGTCCATTGCCCTCTGCCTTGCCCAAAGTAGCTCATCTTTAATATTTCAATCCCATGGTTAATTTTTAAACACGGAAGTTTTCCTGATAAATTTTTCAGAGGGGCCTTTGCAGTGGGGCTGGGAGGCTCCGGGTTGTCATGACAACACACCAGGCTGAGCAAGATGGCTGCCCTCGACGGCCTGGGCACCCAGCTTCCGTGGGGGGTGGGGACTCCAGACCTGAAGCTAGTGCGCCTCTAGGAAAAGCCCCCAGAGAAGAAGGGACAGGAGAGTTTGGGGTGAGGGAGTGTTGTCCTTCTCAGCAATCACGTCCCCACCCTAAGCCTCAGGTCACGCAAAAGATCGGGAAGTGCAGGAGAGGTCTGGGAGGCACTGGAGTGTTCTTCCCACCATTTAAGAAGACTGAATCCAGGCCCCTAAATGAGGGTCTTACCACTGGGCCATACAGATGTCAGAATTTGTGCCTTTCTTTTACGGGGAGCAGGCTGCAGAATGGAAGAGAGACCCGATGTCATGAAACCCCACAGCCCTGTGCCTGCCGGCTTCCTCGTCACCACCGAGATTTCTGAGTGGTCACGATGTCCCTGACACTGTTCTTGATGCCTTATATGCATTCGATCTTCACAACAGCCCAGTGGGGTGGGTGCTGCCATCGTCCTTATTGACAGACAGGAAACTGAGGCACAGAGATGCTGACCTGCCCAAGGTCACACAGCAAGAAGTAGAAGAGCTGGGATTCAAGGCTAGCAGATCAGCTTCCAGGGCCTTCCTACCCCAAAGGTGAAGCAAGATGGAAATGGCCATGTGTCCATTCGAGGCCCCAGGAGGGGGGCAACGTGGGGGCAAAGGGCCCAAGCCTGGGTCAGCAGCCCTCTGCGCCTCGGGGACACTAACTCACCCCACCCCAGGCTGATGGCAGTTCCAAGCTCCGTCCTGAGCCCCTAGAGCACTGATCAGACTTGAAATAGAGAGTCAAGGACAAGTCACTGCTTCCCTTTCCTCCCCACTGGCCCGGACCATCCCGCTCTCCCTCTCCGCTCCTGGGTTTGAACTCTCTGCCTAGCCCTCCTCTGCACTCCCCTGCCCTCAAGGTCTGATCCTGCTTGTTCTTTCTGACCCCTGATGGCAAACCCCAACCCACCCGCATGCTCGCCATCCAGAGGAGCAGCCTGTCCAGGCTCCTTGCCCTGATTCCACTCTCAGGCCAGGCAGCCTCAGGGGTGGTCCAGCAACCTCTCTGAGCCTCAGACTGTCCCAATGAAAATGATAAGCTGAGCCCAGACACAGGGCTGTGAGGCTGGCTTGTGTGGTGGGGGTCGTCCTGAGCCTGGAGAATTCTGGCCGAGCTGGCCCCGGCACTCGCAGAATCTTCCCCACTCAGAAATGAGCTAGCTAACCCATCCAGCCTCTCCCCTCTTGGTGCAGAGCAAGCTGGCCCCACTCTGAGGAGAGCCCAAATGGATGGGGAGCAAACACCAGGTCCTCTCTGGCCCCATCACTTCCTGCCCCCACTGAAGGTAGTAGGAGAAAGAGGAGAGACCAAATAGCTGGGCAGGTTTGCCTGGCCTGGCCCAAGTAGGAGGTCGGGGGACACGGGGGTGTATCCGGTCTGAAGGATGGGAAAGATCAGGCAAGCCCACCTCAGAGTTCCTAGGATCTCTGTGCACCGCGTACCTGGGCAGGGGACTCCTGCTGGCACCAGGGCCCTAAGACTCCCCAGCCAAGCTTCAGGCCCAGGTTTCCTGACAGCCAAACTGCTCCTGCCCCTGACCTGCCCCTGACTTCTCCCATTACCTCTCAGCCCTTCCCTTGGGAGCCCCTCCTGTCCCCTGTCACCTGCCCTCTTCTGTACCCAGCTCAGCGAAGCTGGTGACTAGCCGGATGGGCCCTGACCCCGTGCCCTGCTCTCTTGCTCCTTGCTCTCTCGTTCCTGGGCCATCCGGCTTTCACATGCTCCAGCTCATTTGATCTCGACCTGCCTAGAATGTCTGGTGC
Organism: Macrotus californicus; assembly: GCA_007922815.1. NCBI lineage: Eukaryota > Metazoa > Chordata > Mammalia > Chiroptera > Phyllostomidae > Macrotus > Macrotus californicus. The sequence goes on from VMDR010001183.1 coordinate 136,797, forward strand.
TCATTTTACAAGTGCCAGGCCGAGGCTCAGGGAGAGACACTTGGAGGTGACTGTGCCAGGGCCACACTAGGGAGGTGCAGGGCCAAGCCTCACTCTCGGGCTGCACTTTGCGCCTACCATGGCCGCTGCAGCCACCTGGCTGGAGTGACCATGCCCTCCCCCAAGGCGTCCCTGTCGCCAGCTCATCCACTCTCCAGGCACCTGCTTGCGCCCTGTGTCAGACCCGACCAGATACAAGGTGCAGAGGGAAGGGGGCAGAGATCCCAGATAACAAATACAGAGGCCAGGCTCCAGCCCAGACCTACAGAATCAGTCCTGGGAAGAGGGAGACAAAGGTGTTGAGGGTCCCCAGTGCCCTAGACAACTTGAACACCCAGGCACCATCCCCAGAGAGTCACCCCGAACCCCTCCTCCGAGCCTCTGTCTCCCGCCACAGCCTCTTCCTGCCCACCCTCTTTGCAAAGCCTGCGGCCCCTACTCCCTGCTGTTAGGCAGTTCTTTGCACCCTGATCCCGCTCTTCCTGCGGCAGCCTTAGTGGGCCCCTGGAGCACTGGCTGCACTCGCCTTTTTCGTGGCCAGGGCTCCACGCGCATGTCGAATGCAGAGGCGTCCGAAGGCCTGAGCAGGCCGCTTAATCTCTCCGAGCCTCAGTTTCCCCATCGGTGACATAGGGTTGTTGTGAGGATTAAATGAAAGCCCTTTTTAATGTGTTATTTCCACCAGGATTCGTGGTAATAACAAATGAAAAGAAGAACATGCAAACGGTCCAGCTGAACAGGGCTTTGAGGGACTGCATGGGCGGGGCGCCGGCAGATGGGGAGGGGCCCGAGAAGCCGAGGCCCCACCTGGGAGAACCCCCTCACCCAGTAGCTACGCCCCAAGGTGCAGTGGCACCATCGGGGTGGTGGGGGTCCCAGAGGGAAGAACTGGATGGATTTCTGTTTTCTCTTTTTGTCGCTCTGCTGTCACTTTTTAATTTTTGTATTTATTGATTTGAGAGAGGGAGAGACGGACAGAGAGAAACACCGATTTGTTGCTCCACGTACGCGCTCGTCAGTTGATTCTTGCATGTGGTCTGCCTGACCGGGGGTCGAACCCACAAGCTTGGTGTGTCGGGACAATGATCCAACAGCTGAGCTCCCCGGCCAGGGCCTTGGATGAATTTCTGATAACCGGATTTGACTTAAACTTTCCAGGGCTGTCGCTTTTTTTATCAGGTCATTACTCCCTCTGAAGATAGACTCTGGGCAGCTGGGTCCCTCTAGGCTGCCAGCAGGGGTGCTTATGAAGGTCAAGACCACAGGCTGGACAGAGTCTGGCTGGGGAAGCAAGGCTCCTGCCCCTGTGTCCCCCCTGAACTCCACCCAGAGCCTGACAGGTAACCCCCGGACGCCCTGGCTCCCATTTCTGACACCGGCCCTCATGCCGGCACCTGGCCCCAGCAATGAGGAGGGAGTGCGGGCCTCACACACGCTGAACATCTGCTCTTGCCAGACCCCAGGTGGGACACCTGTGTAGGCGTCAGTTCCTCTGACCCTCATAGCAGCCGGGCAGAGTGGAGATGACTATTATCCCCATTTTACGGGTGGGGACTTTGGGGTTCAGGGGCACCAAAGGCTTGCCCAGGCCACTCCTCCTTCAGAGGCAGTGGAGCTGGGACCCACTGAGGCTGTCCCTCCCAAAGCCACATGTAAAGCCTTTCAGATAGAAGGGTCTCAGCTCCCTTCTCAAACTCTCCCTCTGCCCAACTTCATGGCAGGGCCCAGTTCACAGCCCTCTCCGGAGTGAGCTGTGCCCGCACAAGCCCCAGCCCTGGCTTCAGCCATCAGCCCCCTCCTAGGACAGCCTCCTGCCTCCAGTCTCAGGACAGCACTGCGAGCTTGGCTGCCGAGACCACAGCGTGGCCTTGGCCCTAGTGGGGTACCAGGGCTCCCCGCAAGGACCCTGTGGCTCCCTGCCCCTGACTGCTGTCTTGCAAGGGTTGGGGACTGAATCCCACCCAATTGTCCCCCACCCCTCAGCAGGAAGAAGATATAAGCACTGTAGCACATGTCCTCAACTGAGGGCTTCCAGGGTGGCATTTCCAGTGAGTGCTGGTCTTGGTGATTCTCACAGGAGCTCAGCCCAGTGACAGAGGTCCCCTCCCCTAGCCTGCTCAGTTGAGGGTCTGTCTCCCGGGCCTGGTTAAGAATGCTTCTCTGGGTATCAATCTTTGCTCTGCTACTTAAATGCTGTGTGACCTGGGGTAGTTGCTTCACCTCTCTGGGCCTGTTTCCCCATTTGTGTAACGGGAACAGTAATAGCCCCACCTCCTGGGGTTGTGATGAGAATGAAGTGAATTCATACACAAAGAGGCAGAAGAGTGCCTGCCCCAGTCGGGTCCCCCAGGGCACTGTCATTTCTCTAGCTTCTTCTCCTTCCCGGCCACCTTCCCTCTCTGTCCTGTTCACATCAGCCAGGAGTCCTCACACACCAAGCCTTTGGTGTCACCACCTCCTGGCAGTGGGTGGCCTGAGATTATTACCATCATCCTGATTTTAGGATGAGCTCGGAAGGGCGCCATGACCAGCCCAAGGCCAGAGCAGATCAACACCCCCGGGCCCCACCATCCAGCCCTGCCAGTCAGTGTGTGTCCCCAGCCTTGCCACATGGCCCACAGCAAATGGGGACCTTGCTTGGCCTGAGGTCCTAAACCAAAGCACTAATTTCAGACAAAGCCCAACAGCGCCAAGGCGAGGCATTTCCCACAGGGACACTCAGGCTCGGCCTGCAACGTGTCTTTTTGTCTCCCTTGGCCTTCCACCTTGCACTGGGTGAGGCTGGGGACCTGCCCCCTGTGCCCAAATCCAGAGTTTCTGGAGGCAGTGGGAAGAACCTGGCCTCGGAACAAGTTACTCCACTGCTTAAGATCTGACTTGACTTTGAGCAAGTTACTTAACTTCTCCGGGCCACAGTTTGCTCATCTGAGAAATGGGCAGACAAAAGTTATCTGTCTTACAGAGTTGTGAGAATTTCACCCGAGAGGAAACTGAGGTACAGATAAGGCAGCCTATGAGTGAGTTCCCTGGATGAGGGGGTGACTGCAGTGGAGTAACTGGGAAGGCTCAGTCCCAGAGAGACCCCCACCCTGGAGGGGACCACCACCTCACAGACCCACAGACCCTCCACCCCACCTCCTCAGACACCCCCTTGGCCATATTCAGACTCACTCTCACACATGTCACACCCACACATGCCACCCACTCGCCCAGCAGACTGACACCAAAAGAGACTCCCCCTCCTCTGTGGGGGGCTCAGCCCACCCAGTCCAGCTGCACCCACCCAGCTCTCACGCGCTGTGCCAGGCACCGCCACACCCCAGAGCAGCCCCCTTTCAGGTGGACTGCACAGGAGGAGCACCTGCCCTTCCTCCCTGCCTGGCCCTCGGCTCTCCCTCCCCTCTGTCCTCTGACCCCACAGCCAGCATCACTCCGCCATCCTACTGGACAACCCCTAACGCACCAGACAGGGGTCCTGGCAGTCAGGCCCCGCAGTCAACTCCCAGCCAACACAGCCTTGGGGTGCACAGTTCACAGGAAGGGGGACACTAGGGAAGAGAGTCAGACTAATGGCCACACCCGGCCAGGACACCTCATGCCAGGTCCTGGGACCATCCCGTCTGCCCATCTCCCATCTCCCAGGGAGCCTGGGCAGGTGCTGAAGGCAGCCTCCCTGCCTTTCCTTCCCTCACCCCCCACCCCAGGCCTGCCTGCTCAGGACCATTAGCCAACCCTCCTCCCTCTGCACTGCCCTGAGTGACGGTCCATCTATTATGCATGCTGCCTTCCTGCTCCATCCCATTTCCCAAGTCCCCCCACCCCCACAGCCCCCACCCCCCTGAGGGCTTTTAACCAAGTACATTAGGCAGGGCCAGATGCCAGTCTGACAGATGTCCACAGTGTCAGTCTAGCCTCTGTTTCCCTCCTCCCTTCCTCTGCCCAGCCCAGTGCCTCCCACCGCTCCAAGTCCTCAGAGGCCCAAACTTCCGAGCCGCCTCCTGTGAGTCTCTCCCCTACACCTCCCACCTCTTTCTGCCAGGCCCTCACCACCCCGCCCTCCGCCGCCCCCGTTGGCCTGGCTGACTTTCAACTTCCAGCTCCTGGAGAGCTGAGGCGTGCTGAATGAATATTCCATCTGGGTGATTATTATTCACATGATATTAATTAATTATTAATTGCAATTAATCTCCTTCATTCCCAACCTTCCTCTGGGAGGCAGGAGGGGCCGGGCAACTGAAGGGGACAGGGGGTGGTGGCATTTGTGGGTGCGCTTGGGGCCTGGAACCTTTTCCCAAGGCCCCATTCTCAGCGAGGACAGGAAGGGGAACAACAAGCTAATTGGTGCAAGGGGGAAACTGAGGCAGGAGCAAGCATTAAGCTGTTCCAAAAGAGGCCCACTACGGGTGGCTATGGCAGGAATGCAGGAACCCTAACCCCTGACTGGGCTCTCAGCTGCTTCTCCCTACCCTTACTGTCCTACCCAAGCCCTGTTTGGAGTAAAACCACTTGCCTTGGCAGGAGAGGAGTGGGGGCCGACAGAAGGCTGACAGGGACTGGACTGAGCGTTGGGCATTTCAGTCTGCTGAGGGCAGGGGATCCCCACAATGATGGAGGGGCCCTGGAGCAGGGCAGGTGGGTGCTCCCACTAGTGGGCTCCATCACCCACTTGGTAGCCCATGGTACAAAAGGGGAGGTATCAGGAGCCAGCTGCCTGGGAGGCACCCAAACCTTGGCTGCCCCTGGCCTCCCATGGGCTCTAAGGCCTGTTCCAGCCCCCTGGCCTCCCCACTGAGCTCCACTCACCGGGCCACGGGGTGGCTCCTGGCGGACCCTGGTGTCCAACTGCTGCTTTCGGACCTCTCCCCCGGAGCTCTCCCCAACCAGCCGGCTGGGCTCTGTGACCTCAAGGGCTTCGGGGCCCCACAACTGGGGTGAGACCCTCCAACGCAGAGCTCCTGCAGGACCCTGGGTCCCAAGACCTGGGGAGACAAGGCCATGGCTGTAGGCGGGTGCCCACCGTTGGGCTAGAGACTTGGGAATGGGATGGGCACTCTCACCCCCCACTTTGGCGTGGCTCTTGGGGCCCTGGGGGTTTCGAAGGAAAAGATAGGGTTCCCTGCGGGGGGGGGGGGGGGGGGGGGGGGGG